>JAAAQI020127414.1:0-14261 GCA_011800005.2 Stichodactyla mertensii | reverse complement strand
TCTTTCTAGTACTGGTATTATTTTCTAATTATAACTTATTTTAAATTTCGGCCGCCATTTTGGTAAAAGGTCTATTATCAAAAATATCCAAAGAAATTTAGACGTTTTGAATCGACAATGCAAGGCCCTTAGGGTTAGGGTTAGTAATTAAAAAAGTCGTAGATTACAAGCTAAACTTACAATCTTTCCTTGAAAACAGTGGTTTGTGGCTCATTAGTTCTTGCTCTGTCCTGAAAACGTGGATTCTCTCTTGGATAATGCTTTCTACTCGGACTCGTACTAAACAGTAAATATTTTACGGTAAAAGTTTTTCAAAAGCAAAAACTGCTCGGATGTCGACACGCGTCTAATTCCCGCCAAAGATCAAACAGCCAATCAGCACCGAGATGTGCACGGACGTACGTATGTACGTACGGACGTACGGAAGTGACGTATACTCAAGCCATGAAAAATCAACTCGATGGGTTACCATTTTTTCTAAAGTATGGTGCTCCCTCGCGCGGGCCTTGGGCCCGCGCGGGAGCTCCGCTTTAAAAGATGTATGGATGGGAAGGCTCCCTGTCGAAAAATCTCGCTCTTTCCCAGCATGCCGTGCGGTTGTGAAATTAAAATTCGAGGAAAGGCCAGAATGCACTAAAACGAGTGGCTGTCGCTTGGCTCGGACAGCGAATAAGAGAGAGAAAAATTGCTTCTAACCTACGGCTAGGACTGCATTTTGCTGTGAATGTTGACTTTTGGATTTGTAATCATAATTTCAATGAAAAAAACTGAAGTCAAATTCCTGTGAGCTTTGGTCTTCCTCTGTGATGTCAAAACGGTCATTTTTGTTCTTGTCAAAATTGAAACGACGAGATTGTGCCAAAATCGCGGACTTTTTGAGGTTTATCGGCTCCTTCGATTTCAAGGACTTACTAGCCAATGTTCTCAACTGAAAGTCAAGTAAATGTTTGCGTTATTGAGAAAGTTACGATTTTTTTAAGGCAGTGGCATTTTTGAGTGCCAAATGGCACTCTTGGGATATAAAGGGATATATAATAAAAAAGAGATAGTCCATATATAAGATTATATATAATTTTCAAAACTACAGGTACATATAAATTATAATTCTCAGGCTACACTAACTTAGCTCTAGTTGCAGAGCATATTAAAAGTGTTCACGACCCTATTTGTCCTAATCATTACTCATATGAATATTTATGCAAATGATAATAGAAGAATTTTTAAGACTACATATTTAATTATATTATAAGTCTCAGGCTAGTCTAGCTTAGCCCTAGTGGCATAGTGCATAATAAATGAGTTCGCAAATATATTTGTCTTACACGTAGAAGTACAGAACATCCGTTTCGACCTTAGATTATACTTGCAATTAGTATCATTAAACAGAGGTAATATACTGAACAATTTATGCTGACCCTCACTCTTAACAATCTGATTAAACAAATCAATACATAACTGTTCGGCCGCCTATCGAAAAGCATTGTAATACCAGAACTAGTTAGCACATCCTTGTAGCAAACCTCAGGATAAACAATCCTTGGAGCTCTTTTCTGGACCCTTTCAATTTGATCAGATAGATATGTGGGCAAACTAGAGTGAAACAATTGACAGGCAAATTCAAGCACTGATCTAATGCAAGCACACAAAAATGAATTAATGAGCAGCAGTCAACAGCACGCTTAAGTTGTTTCGAGTTCCTTGCACTTTGTTGGGTTTAGATGGAATGAGTTGTCAGCCGTCCAGCAAAGTACTTCATTTACTGTACCTTGCAGAACACTCAAGCCTGATTTCGGGATGCTTTCTGCTACCGTAGTGTCATCAGCAAATTTCCACATTGCAGCCGAACCACAGGAACGTGCTCAGGTCATTTATCATTGCCAAGAAGAACCATGGGTCAATTCTTGTCCCTTGGGGAATTCCAGCGGGAACTGAGACAAAGTCAGAAAAACAATCAGAACTGAGCTTTACTCTTTGGGATCTATTCCACAGAAAGTCCCCAATCCAGTTATCAATTGTTGGTTTGACTCCTAGTCTATAAAGTTTGACGATCAATAAATTATGATCAACCAGATCAACCAGATCAAACACTTTCGTAAAGTCTAGCAGAGCGGTACCAGCAGCACTACCCTAACATGAGAGCCAGTCCCGTCAGTAGCCTCAAACCAATGGTATAACATAGATATGAGCGCAAACGTCACACAAGAATTCGGAATAAAACCATGCTGATACAGTTCCATGCTCTTTAACATAACAGGTTTGAGTTCCTTGTCAATAACAAAGCCCTCATCCACTTTAGAAAGTGCGGATGTGAGAGAAATGGGCCTCAGGTCTTTATTGAGGCCCCCTAAGGAAGTGGTGGAACATCCGCCAACTTCCAAATGCGTGGAACTTTAGATTCTCACAAGGATAGGTTCAACACCTCAGTAATCGCTGGGGCTAAAATATCAGAGAACTCCCTTAGCACCCAGTTTGGTAAGTCATCTGGGCCACCAGCTCTTGACACACTTATCTGACTAAGCTTTCTTGCCACTGCGTCTACAGTCACCGAGATGGGTTCGTCATCTTCAACCGAGACAATGTTATCTTCAGCTACATGTGAAGGCGGATAATCTTGCAGCGCACTGGCAAAGGCCTCATTGATTTTATTCCCTAGCTCCTGGTCAGTGCAGTTCATATGAATTCTCAAAACAGACTAAATATCAGGCCGTACATGTTTCGCCTTTCCACAGAGCTGTTTGACTTCACGCCACCAATCGCCTGGCCGTGTGTCTTTCAGGTCCCGCACCTTGTTATTGCAATAGATCTTTCGACACCTCTTTCTTTCATGGTTGACTTTGTTTCTCAGGAACTTAAATAGGTGCGTATTGCCAAAAACAAAAGCTTTTTGTCTCTTCAATATTAGACATTTAAGACCAGGATTTAGCCAGGATCTGTCCGTTTGATGAACTTTGAACGCTCATTGTTATTGAGACTATAATTGATAATTCCCGTAAGAGTGGCCAGCTTGTTATCGCAGGATCCATCGAAATTAAGTACAGCTTCCCATGGTACTTCCATCAGAAAATGACCAAAACTTGCAACAAAACTAGGTCTCTTGTCTTGCATTTTAATGGTCTTTCTCTGCGGCTTAGAATTATGACATGAATTCAGCAAGACAGTGATGGTAAAATGGTCAGAAAGACCAAAAGCTGGACCACTTGTTTGCTCTTTGTAGTTGCAAATTGGTGTATATCTGGTCAAGAGTGTTTTTATCCCTAGTAAGAATCTTGATTATTCGTTTAAGTTGGTAACACTTGGCCAATGCCTTGAAATCAAATTTGTTGAAATCACCAGCAATAATTATAGCGCTGTTCAGAAATTTTGACTCCACGCTATCCAGCGAGGACATTAGATATTCTTGCAGGGCTGCATTGCTGGTATCGGGACGTTGATCAGGATGATAAACAACTGCAGCAATAATATTGGAAAATCCACACGGCAGACGATGGGGTTGCAAGGATGTCCAGATTGCTTCATGATTATCACTGTGCAGCTCTGGAAGTGATTTACACTGGATTGAGTTCTTACTATATAAACAAACTCCGCCATGATCTTGAAGTCGTACATAAATTATATACTATTTACCAGCTGGGAGGTCCACATGTAGAAAAACTTTGCACAAGGTTTTGAATGTACAGACTGAAGCTTAAATGCCTTAGTCCATTTAATTTCAAAACAGAGAGCAAAGTTTTTCTCTTTACGGACTGACCACCAGTAAATGTGTTTATTTTTCCTCTAAAAAAGAAAAAAGCATCTCAAAATATTTTCTTTCAGGCTAGCTGGACTGAGTGGTCTGTATCCCAGTTCATGTCTCATCTGGACCTGAGAATTAACCATTCTGAGCCTGTGTCATTCACTACTATTTTGGACAGGAAAAATAATCTATAAGATTAAAAATAAACATAACAGAACAAACACAAGGAACAAAACAAGAATGTAGTAAATTAGCAAGGAGAAATTAAACAAGGAGGAGATACAGGACTGAAACAGAAAAAAAAGAACAGTATAATTGAAAAATGTAGAAAAGATATAAAAAATGTACAGGCTAGTTACAATGTACATTACCTCCACCGGAAGGTTCTGGTATCACAAAGGAAGGATCCTGGAATGGTGTCCCAATACTGACCAGAGGTTGAATGTTAACATGACCCACCATCACTAATGATGACACAAGTAATGCTATATTGCGACATGCTTCTCTGGCCTCATCGCCTTCTATTTCTGCTAGTATTAGTAAGAGTTCATGTAGGAATAAATAGCCTCCACAGCTACTGAAATCAGCAAGGAGGAGATGAGAGATCTCGCTGGAGTCTTTTAGACAACATACAAAAGTGACCATCATTTCAACCAATTCTAAGGGATTGATTCGCTGGATTCTTCTCATGTTTTCCAGACAATTTGAAACACAAGCTTTGCCTGGATGAAAAGAAAACATTTTCAATTAATGGGAAGACACAAAACAACAAAAATTTTTCAAAACTATGCATTTAAATTAGTCTTCATTATCAGAAATGTAATCAGTAGAAGTTTTACATCAACCTTCACTGCCATTGCACAATTCACCTTTTAGCTCACATGGCAGCAATGTTGACTGAAACAACACATTTTTGCCCAGCAAGCCTTGCATTCAATCATTTCAGGGTGAGTTTAACCAGGCAAAAATTTAGCAAATTTACATTGGTTTCCAGGGGCATAGCCAAGATTTTGCCTTGGGCAGGGGTGGGGGAGGGCAAAACCCATTTTCAGAACATTGTCCCATGAGCATATCACGTGACTACTTAGGTGTTTAGGTTTCTACAGCCTCAGGATGACTTTCTTTGATACAGCTGCTGAGTGAAAACGATGTTTCTGATGTTTTTGGTATATTACTCATGGGAAATAAGAGTCCATATATCATATAGCAAATTGTGTAATTGCTTGTCTATAGCACACACTTCAATGAAATTGCCTCATTCTCACAGCATTGTTACCAGTTCTTTTTGCTTTCATGTTGTTTACAATAGTTTCATGTGGTGTGTCCTCTTATTTCCTATAGTTAGTGCCACTGTGTTGTCAAAAGCGGATTCACTTCACCTTGTGAATCCACAACAATTTTGGTGATTTGATGACACAAACTGTGGGAAACAAGAGGGCATTCCAATAAAAACCAGGGCCATAGCCAGGGGGCCCAAGGGGGCCCTGGTTCCTCCCCCCCCCCCTCTTGTTGATCTTAAGTAATGAATCAATGTGTGCTAATGCTGCAAAAGGCACTGAATCACACAATTCTTAACAATTGTGGTACATGTAAAAAAAGGTTCTTATTATCATGAATAAATATGGCTGCCATGACATAAGAAAAGTCCATGTGCCAGATATACATGTTTATTATATGACAAGCTGAAAATGGAGAAATTTGATTGGTTGCTGTCAGGCCCAAATTTTTTTTTCATTGGGACCTCTAAGTAAAAGTTCTGGATTGCTCTCAACAATTTTGTTTGTGTTATAGCTAACAATTAGACCCATAGCCCGAATGGGCTATGAGTAAATAGCCTACAAGGCCATAGGCTGAGTTGACTCATGGCCCATAAGGGCGGGAGGTCTAATTGTTTTAGTATCCACCAACTTGTCAGCCAAACTTCAAATAAGAAACATCTGCAAATCGTGATTCAGCAGCCATTCTTTTTCTTTTCAAAACCGGCACTTTTCTCAACCATGGGCTATCATGAATAGCCCCCTAGTAGAGTAGCCAATCGGAATGCAGGATTTGTGATAGCCCACAGTTTGGGCTAAAAACTGAGGGCTATCACAATTAGACCTCACCCCCTCATGGACCACAAGTCAAATAGCAAGATTGTTTGGACCAGATGGGGATATTAGTGCATGATCATTCTTAATGAGTGTGTCTGGACCTCACTCTACAAGGTAACAATGGCCCCCCCAACTGGACCTCATGACTCTTGTTTAATAACCTAAATATATATTATTTATTTTTACTAAAAGAGAAGTATTGTCATTTTAGTCTGAATTAGAAGGCAAATAAAATAGGATTCAAACTTGTTCTGAACTAGAAATGTTCACTGGCAAACAAACAAAAAAAGCACACTTCAAGAATAGAGTATTGAAATCCCTGGAATTTTTTCAAGTTAGATCATAATATTATAGGAAATATTATTGACACATTCACACAAAAAAATGGCCACTGCTAATTTGCATATTTTCTAAATTACACTTTGAGGAGAATAAAATGCTTTAACTGGAAGATGTCAAAAATAAGGAACAGTGAAAGTTTGATAGAAAAAGAGTGATCAAATTTGAAGTTACAGAAGTGTGAGAGGTGTGAAAGATATTAAAATGAGGTTTACAGGTACGTCAGCAATGAAGAGCAAAATCTGATACCAACATCTATAATATTTCATTCTGTGATATCTTAAATAGAACATCTCCATGTCTGTGAAATTTTCTGTGAAATTTTCTGTGATTACTTATTTTGAGGCAATCTTTCAGATGAAAGTGAAATAACACTGATTTTTTTTTTATATATAAAATATGTTTATTGGTTAAAAGATGAGGGATAGCTATTTTCAGAATGGGTATGTAATTCTCTATAATTTAAAATGTCTTGTGGCTGTTTGACAGCAGCTGTGCAATTTCCAAAATAACTATTGTGAAACTTCTCTATAGATACATTTACATATTATACACTTGTTTCTACAATTGTGCTGTAATGAGGTACATGACTTTGTATAAGCATGGTTTTCTTTTTTATTTTAATTCAATGAAAAAGTCAAATATTTTGGGGCAAATATTGTATGCATTTATGTGAAGTCTTTCACAATCAAATTAGAATAGCTTCAATGAATTGATTGGCTCAACAACAATAATTTGGCCTAATGATTAAAAGATTTTACAGCTTCATGGGCCAGTAATATTTTCACATCAAGGAGAGCTACAATAAATCTTTTATTGAAAGCACTGCAGGGTACATGTATATTTTGCTGGAATCCAAGAGTATAATGTACACTACATGGCATAAAATCAACAGGAGGAATATTAGAGATGACAAAAATAAATCAAGCAAAGTATAATACTACCAATCAACAGGAAACTTCTTAAAATAGCACACTCAATTACATATTTTTAAACATAAGCTTTCTGAAGCAATATAATTATTAAGATTGTTAGAAAAGCTGGATGTCAAGATTTCAGGTTCTACATGTACATGTCATAAAAAATATCATCAGACCTCATGATGAAAGGATTTGCAGCACAGAATCATTTAGAAGAGCTAAAAATTATCAGCTAATTAACAATAATAATAAACAGTAAGTGAAAAAAATTGCTACACTACAGTGTACATTCTTGTGTATAACAATTTTGTTTTTTCTTAATTCACAAAAGGTTATTTATTCCTAATTTTGGGGTATTCTAAATTCAAAAATACCTAAAATTGTAAATTTGACAAATAAACAAAATAATGAATGACATGAATAAATAATTACGGTAATCTCTTTGTCATTAGGGTAACAAACTCCAGCTCCTTGGAGTCAGAAAATAAGACAACCCTAATACCAAACATGATAGATGTGCATAATGGAAAAGAATGAAAAGAACAGTTTTATTTCTTTTTGTTTGGAAATTTTAAAAAAATGACTTACTAATGACTCACTAATTAGCACACAAACATAGTAAAATACATACATGTAATAACATAAAATAATATCTTCTCAAAGATTTTGGTTATCTTAAGGCAAAGTCAAATAACTCCAGAAGCTATAAACTGTCCTAACCTTACAGTTTAAGGGAAATTTCCTTATTTTAAATTTGTCTAGCCCTAAACCCCTGGGGTCAGGAAATCTGAAAACCTTGCACTAAACACATGGTACAGGTGTATAAATACACATATTATAGATCTTACTAACTCCATTCTGATTGGCTGAGAGCCTAAACAGCTAATTTATGATACTGTGTCTGCAGAAAAATCTGCATTATACTGCATCTACTGGATTTACCATGTTGAGTTCAAAGTCTATGTGTTGGATATGCACTTATAGTAAAAAGTAAATTCGTAAGAGATTAGAATTTCCTAAATTTTCAAAATGTATAAGAAAACAAACATTAGTGAATTTAGTTTTTGCATTATCAAGACCTTGCGTCTTTGTTGTCCACTTCAGTCTAGCGCTTTGGCACATATCACAGTCATGTTCAATCTAGTCCTGCAATTGATTGTATACAAAAGCACTGGTAATACTATGCCCCAGTTTAGATCAGCTCAGAGAATCTTTCAGGGTCTGATAAAACTGGGTAACCTAAAGAGTGAACTATTAATGAATTAAGTCCATCCACTAGGAAAGAGCCCTTACAGTGTACCACACATGCCTATCATAATTCATTTAATACATGTAGATACAGTATCAAAGCTCATAAAGCATTATGGGATTACAAGTATTGAGTTGACAAGAAACAAGGAAATCAAAGAATCTACAGTATCAACTGATTTTTTTACTCCATTATCTTCTACTCTTGAAACATTTTTTCATACAAAACATAAGAGAATGAAGGTGAATTTTTATTGGAGGTGAAAGAGTACAATTATTTCCCACCATGCTTTGTATAAGAAAATCCAGCTCCTGCTCACTGTCTATTATACACTTATTTCAAAAACGGTTGTCACACCATTGATTGACTTGACAATTGACAACAGGAAACCACAAGGGACATTGATACTTTTAATTGTAATTAATTTATTCATGGTTTCACTTTATATACTATGGTACAACTTTCCATGCCGTCTTCAGTTCTGCAGTGGAATATGTGCATATGTGTGTGTGTATATAAATGATGGTTTTACTAACATTCCTTGCAGTCTAATATTGGCAATTATTGTCAATTGATACTGTGACCAAATTTTTTAATAAATGTACTGTATGTGTATGATTTACTAAACAGGTAATAAATAATATCTGGCTGTGGTTTAAAGCAATAACCTGAAAGGAGAATGCTGTTTTGTATCATGGGTGGATATTAATTCTACCAACAACAGAAAATACAATAGACCCTTTCCAGCAATTTGTCATAATTTCTCAAAAAGAAAACAAGATCAACCAGATCACTTACTAGAACAACTGAATAACTACCATCCAAACATTCAGTTTACAGTCAAAGAAAATCCAGACCACTTCCTGGACATAGCTTTTTCATATGACAACAATGAATTCAAATGTCATGTATATCGTAAGCCAGGAAAGTACCCTACCCACTGGTCATCACAAGAACTAAAAACTTGAAAAAGAAATGCAATTACCAGAGCTCTCCACGAATTTTGAGGAAAGAAATAAAGGAATCTTTAAAATCTTTCTACAAGCTGGATATCCTAAATACTTCATCCAATCCTCTATTGATAATTTTCTACAGAAACAAGATGAGGAAAAAAAGTTAATCCCTAATTACCTTTTCGAAGAAAGGAAAAAAATCTTCATCAAGCTACCCTACTGTACAGATAACGAACAACTCTCTCGATGTTTCCTGAAGAAACTACATCAATTCACAGATGGAAAGTTTATGTTTATCATCCTCTGGCAAATGAGGGAAATCAAGAGCTTATTCAAACTAAAAGATATTAACAGACACCAATCATCAGTTGTTTATAAAGCTGAATGTTTGTGCGGAGACACCTATATTGGGGAAACAATGAGAAATTTTAATGTTCAAAAGTCTGAAAATGAAAACCCTCTACATAATTCCCAACCTGCATGTCACCTCGCTAGTCATCCTAATCACAGTTACACATGGGACATTCTTCATAAAGAAAAATCTTTATTTAAAAAAAGAATAAAAGAAGGATTGTTGATAGCACATGAACAACCTAATCTTAACAAACAAGTACAATGTTTCATTGCAAACCTCAAGGAAGAATGATAATTGTCAGGGCTCAAGACTAACGGTAGCCAACTAGCCACAGACTAGTAAAAATTCCATTTTGGCTAGTGGTTTTTGCACTTCACTAGTCATTTTAGCTAGTGAAAAATTTGGTTTGGCTGGTGAATCAAACCTGTCACTACCCAATAAGCTAGCAAGCTGAAAAGTTAGTCTCGAGCCCTGATTGTCAAAAGAAATCAAACATTGTCTTCTAATGGCTACAGGTGACACAGATTCATGGAAATTACTCTGAGATCATTAACACTAAATTTATTATTTATACAGTAATTAAGTTACTGGAAAACCAACAATGGAAAACAAAGCAAAAATAGCAAAACAAAAAAAGCAAAACTATTGATGTAACTCTGTCATGGATTTAATGTCAAATTGACCAGATTTTAAGCATTTAGTGAGCCACAAGGCAATCAGATTAAAAGACAAATAGGAAATAGGAAGAAAGTATATAGGAAATAGGAAATAGGAAGAAAGGATTAACCACATTAAGAAAAGATCTCAAAATGTTGATGTTTGAGCGAAGTCTTACGTTAATGATGCTGTTGACACTTACGGTATGGAGGGAAGATTAATAAACGTACTCACCGTGAATATAGTTGATGACCTCTTTATTCAATCCGTATCTCGTAACCGTCATAAGAATGTCAGACACACAGCTTCTCCAGCTAACGTTATGTTTATTGGTACAAGGACACGAAATGGCAGCGAACAAGATCGACAGGTCGTCTGTATTTACAAGTTCGTTCGACGTCGCAGATGAATGACAAAGCCTCACCAAAATCTGAGAATAGACCTTTTGCACAATTTCACGGTCCTGTAACTGGTCTTCGATGGTTTTTCCACTAACTTCCGCAACTGGTGGTAATTCGTAAAACAGCCATAAACATTTGACCATAGTTGAAGGAAGGTTTGCAGCCACCATACATTCCAATACAGGGGTCTCTCCTCCTGCTAAAATGTTCAAACTACTCAACAGTTTCCATCCCGAACCAGTTTCCTCCATTAAATCGGAAAGTAAGAAGTCCATAACAGCTTTACTCGCAACTTCGTGGTTTCGATTTGAAGCTCTTTTTCGTATCTCCCTCACCATGAGCTGTGAAACATGAGCTGCAAACTGACAAACGTCACCGAATTTTTCTGTCAGAGCACTCGGCTTCGCGTTGGAGAAAATCTTACAGAACAGAGGGAGCATACGGTATAAGGCGTTTTCTTGGTCCTTGACGTTCATAGGTGTCGGAGAATGACGGAATTCCAAGAAAAGTTTTCTCAAATGTCTGAGGCACAGCTCGTCATCTTGGTTGGATTGAGACACCAAATCACTGCCTGGTCTCGTCCTAATCCCGACAAGTTTGCGTACAAAATCCATCTTGGAACCCCGGAACCCTTGAATTACGAGTGGAACGCAACTAGCCTAATCCTCCCATATTGGTATAATCCTTAGAAAATGGTTTTTACATGTTTAAAAAAGCCAATATTTTGATGGAATCCCTTCAACTTTTCTCCATTTTTGCTTCTCTTGTTGAACGCGCGCATGCTAATATACACACAACTGCTGGCTTCAAATACACCAGGCGCATTTGTAACTTTTCACTTTTGAATTTCAGTTTTTTTGAATTTGTTTCAGTTTTGATCGCAAATTAATTCTTTAATATCTGTAACGAGGATCGTTTAGCTCTGCCATACTCCTAATTTTATAAGAGGTAAGAATAGTTTCTGATTTATATTTTGATGTAAAGCGACAGTTCCAGTTAATGTAAGTAAGTTCAACCGGTCCCTATCCTGCCATATATGACTGGCGTTCCTCGAAGAAATTATTTCATCAGGGTCCTGAAGGGGGGGTCCTAATAATTTCCCAGCCCAAAATTTTGCAAAATCCCAGTCCTACTTATGCAAAATCTCAGTCCAAGTTATACAGTTAGAGTTAGAAAAATCCCAATCCCAGTAATGGCTAAATCCCAGTCCCAGTGCATCAAATCCCATTTTCCCAGCCCAAAAAAGACCAATCCCAGCTCCCATTTTACCCCTTCAGGACCCTCTTTCATGGGACAGTCCTATTAGTGACATGTCTTGTGTTATGGACACTTTTGCCTTGCCCTCATGATAATCCAGGAATAACACCCTGCTCACATTTTACTAAATATTTGTGCAACAAATTGGAGTGGTTTTGTACACTTGTGTTTATAATTAAGACTTACTTTAAAAATACAATTACCCTTCAAGAACTATGTAGGTATCCTCCAGATGTATCTACTCTGAAACAAGCAAAAGAGAGACTATAGACGCACAATATACAATAAATATATGCTTTGATTATTCCTGTACTTGTAATTGTATCTAGCTATTACTTATTTTGTAGGCCAACTAGCTAGAATAAAAGCTCTGCAGTTCTATTCATGTGTAAAATAGAGATTTGGTGGACATCAACCAAAAGTGTGCATGCAGAAATTAATTGGGGAAATGCATCTGTTTAAGGAACTGGTCATTATTTACAAGGGGGGGGGTGCAAATAAGATGGTGGCCACACATTTCTGTGCAGGGAAAAAGGGGGGTCCAAATTTTTTCTGCAATAACAATGTCAACAACAAATTTATTACTTGAATAAGCTGACAAGATCTTAATATAATATTACTATAAAAGTTGTTCAAAATTTAACAATCAAATTTGTTCAAATTTGTTCAAAATACTATTATTCATTATCTTCGTAATCATCACTCTCACTATATCTTCATTGGCATCATCACCCTCGTCATCACTGTCATCACTATCATTGTCACTCTTGTCACCTAATTGAACAACACAATGCCTCACGATTTATATCTTGAACAGTTTCACAGCTATCTGGAAAGCTTTTGATATAATCTTGGACTTATAACTGCTCTATCAGTTAACGTGCCTTCCTTATACAGCATTTGAAGATGATGTACTTGTCCACTTGACAAAGTGGCCACTGCTTCTAAATCCAAATCATTTTAACTATAACTGTAGGAGCTACTGTATTAGAAATTAGAGAACAATTTTTTTCAAGGTTTTTGGATGCTTTTCTTTCCTTTCTTCTTTTGTTTTTCCTTCTGTTTTCCTTTTGAGCTCTTTTTCTATTTTCATTGATGTTGATGCCTTTGAACATATCTTTACACTGTTCACTTCTGACATTTGTGGGGGGAGGTCACTATAATTTGTGTTTTCTATAAAGGGGGAGTCAGCAAAAATTGAGCATTACATTTGTCATTTGCACCAGTCCACCCCTGTAAATAATGACCAGTCCCTAATGTCATCCCCAACATGTTTCGTACCTATGAGTATCACAGGGCATTAGTCACCAGTATGTTTGATCTGGTTTCAACCAGACCACTAGCTTTTAGGTGACTAGAAAGGTTAATAATGTCCATTTTCAATGAACCACTTTTAAAAACAACAAGTTTTAATATTTTCCAGATTTTGAAAACCAGGCCACTTATAAAATTGTGGCTCAGCCCTGTTTCTTGTTATTTTGGTTGCATGATCCACAATCTAACTGTATTATTGTCCATATATTCATGATAGCTGCCATGTTTGTTGTTTGGTTGTGATGCTAATAATAGCTGATGTTCAAGATGTTTGGAAGGGCCATTTTGGGAGGCTGGGGCAAAGCTCTGGAGCAAGGCTCCCAGGAAAATTCCCAGCAAAACACAGCTGTGTCACGCATGCATATGCTGTTTGAAAACTCTTTCTCAATAGTTTTCTATTGTGCTGTAACCCTGTTTGAAAATGGCTCCATTAAGTGCCATCAACTGTCTTTTCATGCTCTTCCACTGGACAAGAAGTGACTGAGAAAGATTTGGAAAGGTTTTTTTTTTGACATTCCATGATAAGTATTAAGTGCCAAATACCCTACCATCTGTTCTGAGCATCTCAGGCCACATGATTGCAAGGAAACGTTAACAAACTATGTCACTATTCCTGGGAGCCTCATTCTGAAACCTTGCCCCAGCCTCCAAAGCTAGCTCTTCCAAACAATTTGAACATAGGCTACTAAGTCGCTTGGTTTCTAAGAGAGCGTTAACAACATAAAATCGGAGATTGATTTCATTGGCTTCTATAAGTAAATATACTTTCACATTTGGATAATTTGTCAAAAAACTGAATTTGATCTTCATGAAATTTTTGTAAAACATAGTTGTTCTTCCAATGTTTGCCCCCTGGAAGACCTCATGGCTAATTTGCATTACAATATGAAAACCATCATAGTGGCTATCGTGAATATGAATATGTGAACCGCGTGGCACTATGAAATACATGGACTAGAAATAATGGAAAGTTATAGTGCTTAGAAAGGA
>JAAAQI020127403.1:0-10404 GCA_011800005.2 Stichodactyla mertensii | reverse complement strand
CAGACAGACAGACAGACAGACAGACAGACGATCAGGAGACGGACGGACAGGGGAAGACGGAAAAACTGTGTTTTAACTCCAACAGTATCGTATTGAAGCGTTTCAGAGCAAGTACACATCACGAGAATTTTGCTTTGAAGTGAGCTATGATAGGTTAATATCTCACCATATCTCTTGAAGGTGCGCCAATCACAACACTCTCAGGACATTCCTCCTGCTGATAGGCTGGATTAGCTGTGGCATTTATGGTCCACTGGTCTTCAAACCCATCAGGGGTATAGAACCCACAGTCTTTGATACTTGTTGTTCGTTCAAAGTCTTCGCAAATCCCATCTCCATCGTGACGGTAACACAGGCTGGGATGTCCTGCAAGAGTAAGAGAATGACAAGAGGAAACTATTGAAAACTGCATGCAAAGACGTCAGGGAGATAACACCTAAACAAAAAAAGCTGAAATAAAAGTAAAATTTACCTTTACAATGAAAGACGTCTTCCTTCTTACACCTGACGTTACAGCCATCGCCATCACGAACATTCCCGTCATCACACTCTTCACTAGTCTCCTCATCCACGTGACCGTCACCGCAGAAGCCTCGTTTTGGTGTGTAAGTCAGGATGGGTGATGGAGATCCCTTGAGGCCAGTATTAGTAACGGCTTGCACTCTGTACTGATAGGTGTTACCAAGCTCTACCGTCCTGAAGACGAACGATGTATCAGCATGTGCACTATCCCCTACCCTTACAAGGTGCGTTTAATAATCCTGGACTTCTTGTATTTTCAACCAGCTGGGAGAGCGCTTTAAAAAGATACTCTGCACGGGATTGATAATACTGAGTCCTACTCAGTTTCATGCTTGAACTCGCGCGTCGCACGTTTCTCTTTAGAAACTGCGCATTAATTTGTGCCATGCAATTCTCAAAACTACCAAGCAAATGTAAGAGCAATGAATACAATTTTTACTTACTCGTCAATAAATCTGGTCTGACTGACGATTACTGGTTTCCCTGTGGTGAATGGCGGGTCACGTGTCACATGGTACGCCAGTGGTTTACAGCGAAAACAGTTTGGATGTAATACAGAGGATGTAAGCTGTACAGCATCAATACACGTGTAAGGGTCCCTCACGTACATCCGCACCTTGGACACTTTCTTGTCTGTCTTTATGGCCATGGTCAGCGGTGTATCGCACTGCGCAGTCGCATTACCTAAGGACTTGAAACTCGAATCCTCAAACCACAGTTGTATGTCACTAATACCATTATTAGAATGCCAGGAGACCCATATGGACAAGCTGGAGGGAACCATAGCCTCTTTGAATCCCAGTTCTATGTAACAGTTGTCACAAGACGGAGTCTTAAGAAGTGGAGACCAAGCTTTGGGGGAGAGCTCACAAGGGTCAGCATCGGGGGCCCCAATAGCTTGATGCGGCGCCCAGAAACCGTTTGGTTTGTCCGATATAGGAGACACTGCTGTTATTGCATACTGATGTAAGACGCTGTTCTCTCGACAATAGTGACACATGTTCTTAGCATTCTGTCCCCCTGTACCTAAAGGAGGGATCCAAGCTATAGCAACTCGGCCAGGAAAATCGCCCGTAACCCGAGGTGGGAGGGGAATGAATGAAGGTTTTGTCATGTGAGGCTGCCATGACTGATAAATGAGATCTATATAACAATGCATTCGAGCGACCTGCTGTGGAGAGAACGAATCAGTGCACGCATCGTTGGCATAGCTCATGTAGTTTCTAAACGGCGTGTTCTTATAATGTTTATTTCCACAATTTCCTTCTGTTTTCTGAGGTGACGGATCTCTGCACTTGTTGTTTCTTGGGGTTGGGTTAGTGTCTGAACACAGGTCTCCCAGTTCCATTGATGGGAAATGTTCATAGCATTCGTCATTACATTTTAACTCTGATACCCCGTGATGAACATGCCATAATCCAAGCATGTGACCAAACTCATGAATAATGGCATTGGAGTGTCCCTTGAGACCGAAATGGCTCGGGTTTACAATCACGCCTCCGAGTGTGGAATGGACAGTTTTCTCCCAAGGAAATGTAGCCGCTCCGTGGAACATGTCGGCACACTTATCTCCACATTGTGCGAAATAGACGTTAAGATATTGATGGTTTGAAAAATTGAGCACAGTTTTATACTCGCGCACACTGATGTATGCCCTGTAGGGCGATGTGGGATCAAAACATGTCTTGTGCGTTAGTGTAACTCTAGGATTGCAACAATCTCCATAATCCCACAGGTGGTCATGTCTGTTACACTCCAAGTCACATTTACCATTACCTCGTTTCGAAGGGTCGCACTTGGACCCCACAGCTTTGATACAATCACCCCCATCTTGCCCTGTGATGGGAAAATCACATTCAGGATTGCATTCCATATCTCCAATCTTACTTGGTGAACACATGTAGAGTACAGTCCGAAGACGAAGCGAAGTGTTCTTTACATTAACCTCATGCAGCTCCCAAGATATGTTATATCTCTGGAAAGAACTGTTTAGGATTTCCGTTTGGTGTCGTATTTGTTCTTGGGTGACGATCGGGTTTCGTCCGTCATCTTCCATAACGTTGATGATCCTGAAGCGCAGACGTTTATGGTCTCGAAGATGAGTATTGTTGACATAACTGCGCACTACCTCGGGGTTATCGCAAACTGTACTCCCACAGGGGGGTTTACTGATAGTTAGGTCATGTGCATCACTTGGTATAGAAGATTGTACGACTTCAGGTGAACTCTTCGTTACTGCAACCCATGCGGCTCGAAATTCACCATTTTCTGCATCACTATTAAAGTCTTCATAAAGAATAAAGCCAGCCTTATCTAACTGCTTGCTATCAAACACACTGATACTAATACTTTGATGAGATTTCGCAACCGACCATAATTTTACTTCATCTAAAGTGCCACGGAAGTACAAGTTAGAATTGATGTTCCCGCCGGCCTCAAGCGCTTCACACTGATCTGGCATTAGTCCTTTTGCAAATACATGCCCTTTTTGCTCTAAAGAGACCGCAACATTCGCCTGATTGATGTAAAGTTTCATCTGTCGGCCATCGTAAGTAGCAGCAACGTGAATCCATACATTAGGCTCGACCTTCAAGGGTGAAACGATACTGCTACTCTTGAGAGAACGCGCTGCTCGTAGACTGAAGAACACGCGTAGGTTTTTTTCTGGAGAACCTTCTTTCAGGCCAATTCTCCATCCCCTATCGGACGTTTGAAGTGAACAATAATCGTATAGTCCCAGCACACTAACAGGGGACTGCTGTCCTCCATCGGGTTTCATCCAAAAGTCGATAGTGAATTCCCTTAAGGTAACCACGCGATGACCAGTGAAGCGAATAACTTCTTTTCCAAAGAAACGAACCGCTTTGCCAAAACGTGCCCCGGTCGGTCGTGTCGGAGGAAACATTGCCTGATCATGGCGCTTCACGCGACGATTGTGGTTTGTCTCGTGTTGTCTTTCTTGCTCCTCGATTAATTCCAGTTCATTGTCAATTTGTGCCATGAAAATGGGTCGTGATTTAAATGCTAACATGACGAATACCACAACAAGTCCAGCCAGTGATAAGCGTTTCATTCTACAACTACGTAATGCCATCTCCATGCACGTCTCACATCAGCTTGCTTGGAACACAGACGACTCTATCGACTCTACTGCTAAGAGTAATTATATAAGGCGAACGAAAACACACTTCAGGCTCATAAGTGAAGGAGTGAAGAGTTTTAGCTGTAAACAGAGAGATAATCTGTTACGTGAGATCATCAACCACTTCGGATTATATCAAAAACGTTCCGACTTGAAAACCAATTAGTGATGCATCGGCACTTGGGACAACTTGCTTATTTGCATTGAGTGTGCAATACAGCAATAGCTAAGCTTGAAAAACAATGAACGAATGACCTTTTCCTAAGTATAACGCGCTGAATGGAATAATTTGTATTGTTATTTGAGATGTACTGACGTTATATTTATGCTGCTCCTAACGCGTTCAAGGTCAAACTAGATACACGAATGTGAACGTGCAAGTCCCGCTCTTTACTGTGTCTCTCACCGGATATCTCACAAATGATACATGACACTTTCATCGCTATGGTTCGTATCCTAGTTCGTATCTAATCTTGCGGTGATAAAGCACTTTCTTTTCTTGAGTTTCCGGCTTGAAGAGTTTTTTCTGAGAACAAAATGTCTCTTCACAAAACAACAATCACTCAGTTCTCTTCATGTTGATCAATAAAACTGTTAGAAATCGAGAAAATTATGCCTAAAATCAAAAAAAGTAGCGAACGACTTAGATATCGAGGGACAGTTAGAGTATTGAACCGATTGAAGCTATTTTGGGTGGAGTATCGGTTCCTGCTTCCCGTCGTGGAAGCAACTTCAGCTCACCGGTTTGTCAAATGATGATGTAACTACACTGCTATACAGCACCTCAAAAAGGAAGTGATAATCCACTAAAATAGACAACCTTTAACATTGCTACGATACTAAAGAATAAAATGCTTTGTTTTACCAAGCAGAAACATACGCTCAGGGGAGAAACACCTCACTGCTTTCCTGACATGCCTACATTCTTGGCGCCTTTTCCCGCCTGCAAGCTGAAAGCTGGTTTACATTTTTTATTCAAAGGCGAATGTTTCATTTCTGACACATGTACGACTTACGCAATAGATTGAACAACTAGTCTGACGTAACGTTCACACTAAAGAATCATAAAAAGAATTTGAGTGGAGTGGAGTCCTGCAGCGTCTAATTATTTTAAGAGTCGTAACTTATTTAAATGGTTACCTAAAACGACAAGAAGTATGACTAAAGAACGTGAACTTGAGGTATTGTTTCTTGTAGTACACCAAGTTAGAGAAGTGAGACACGAGTCTATCAAAAAAACCCCGACTTTATATATAATATATATATTTTTGTTGACAGCAAACAAGGAAGTTACTAAGGTTTTGGTTTCCATTTGAGCTCAAAGCCAAGGTAAATACTGTCAGCGAGTTATCAAACACTTGTTTGAGGGTATTCTTTCGTCTTAGGTCACGCTATTCAGAGCAAATTTCCTGAGAGGAAAAAGTACGGTGTCTAGACTCTCAAACGGCTTCTCAATTCTAGCCTTGTGATTGGATGGTGTGCGTCGTATCAGTTTTTGATTGGCTAAGAGTGGAAGTTATTAAGCCCGTGTCATACCTAGACTAAAGTATAGAAAAGTACCATCTTGATAATTAAAATCACGAAATACTGACCTTTAAATCAGTCTGCCTATTTTCCTGCAAAATTTAAACCCCAAAGTTTTACAAAAATCGTTTACTCATAAGCCTACTGTAGAAATATTGCCCTGAAAAGCTACTTATACCAACAGTTTTCTTTGCATTTTGGATACACATGTCATTACAGCATCAGTCTTAAGAACCTGGGAGCTTATCATTGATTAATGGATTAAGTGACAGGATAGTAGAAGAGGATTATCAGTATTTATTGGCAAACATTGATGTATCTGATCGCGTTCCCAGCTCTATTTGAAACCCTCACCTATTTTGTTTTATTTTTTAAGTAATGTCACTGACAAGTTTGCCATTAGTTCTAAAGAAAGCAATACGTCAAGGGTGTAAAGGATTTATAGTAACCTAGCTGGCCATCATTCATTCATTTTAATTTCCTATAAACAGTTAGTTTGTCATATTCCTCCTTAAGTTTCTGATTGTGCAGTAACTACATTCTCTAAGCTATTACACAGTAGAATAAATAGATGACCAATAGGTTTATGAAACATCCTTCCTTTGGGATTTAACTTTTACCATGGTTATGCTATTCGAGTTATCCTGTTACACTACAAAGAATGGCCGACTCCCTTGGTGCTTTGAAAAGAAGTTCCAAACTATCTAACACCAGCATTCTATGTCTTCCACTGTACTGATAACATTACCATGTTACAAATTGGAATTCCTTACATGTAAGAACATCCTGTTGCCAGCTTGGTACCATTTGCATCTAAGATAAAGGTAGATCAGTGGCAAACAGAGTTCTATCACTACTTTTATCAATAACAATAACAGTTCACTCATTTATTGGATTAGATGTCTTTGTACAACAGAGTGTACTTTGGAACATTTTTTGGGTCAATGGGTGAAGTAACTACAAGTTTGCCTCTCATTGCTCCTCGTAAAACAACTTCAACGACGTCTAGAAAATCCTGCTTTGTCTTAAAGCTTCCAATGAACTTGGTGTGATCTGGTGTCCTGTGTTAAAAATCACACACAAAATAAGACAACAACAACATAGTAAATTCTTATGCAGCCAAAAAAATGAGTGTTAGAGTTGATCTTGCATAAGGGCAAATGATAGGAAAAATATACTGCAGGGGTGTATCCAGGGGAGGGGTGGGTGCAGGGGGGGTGTGCACCTCCCTGAGATGAGCTACTTACAGTCAATTTTGAATTCAATATTATTTACTTTTGTGCTTGAGTCCCAACCATAAATCGTGTACCCTCAAAAAAAAAAAAAAATTCCTGCATCTGCCCCTGTACTGTACTTTACCCTAATGATGGTAAGGCATTGTGATTGGATGACTCACACCAAAACAATGGGAAGCCATTTCAGTGTTATAGCATGTCATACAATACCTCTATAAATAGTGGGATGTCAGAGGGCTTACTTTTCATACATCTCCTGCGTGTAGGGATGGTAGGTGGGTGAAATTTGGCCAGTAACAATCAAGAAAAAGACATGATAAACTAACCCATAATCAACTTTCATGTGTTGTCCATTAAAGAAGAAGATTGTAGCAGGTATGAGAGTGATGTCAAAGTATTTGGTATAAACAGGTACATCCTCAACATCTACTACATAGATATCTGCCATGCGTGACAACTCCTGCGAGGTCTTGGAAAGCTATTTCAAAAACATAAATAAAAATTGCTGAACCACATCTAAGTAAAGTAATAATTTCAACAGCGAGATAAAAAATTACATTCATGATATATAATTCACAAAGTTGTTTAAGCTTATCTTACAATGTCATCTAGTTGCATGCACACTGGGTCCTTTTCTTTGCCGAATCTCAACACAAGTACTTTGTCTTCTGTATTTTTGATGGCATTATCGACATCTTTTTTGGTTTTGAGCTTTGAAAGAAGGAAGCTCATGGCTAAAATCTCTCACTTCAAACTCTTCTCTTCCTCCGCCATTTTGTTGTTTCTACAGCACAGGAAGCCCAAGCCATTTTTTTATACTAAAGGTATACGTCATTGTGGCTGGAAAAACTTTTCGCTGTTTTCGTTAAAGCAACTCCTACGGCGCTAAAACTCGGCACAGGCAAAAAATTGACCACAAAGAAAGATTTATGAAATTCTTAAATTGTATTTCGGGAAAAAAGAGATTTTTGGGCTGCCTGTGGAGAACAAGAAACTGGACCCTAATTTCCTAGTTTTCCAATTTTTAAAAAAAATTTCCATTTTCCCACTCATTCATTTCTATTCAGAAGCTTCGATTGAATAACTATTTCTCGAAGCAAATATAAAACAATACATTCACTAATGATAAAAGTATCTCATAAAATGTTTGCAAAATTTCAGAGATGTTCATAAAAGAGGTAGAACTTTGACTCATTTATGAAAAAACAGGTAGAAACTAGTAAAAACTAGTAATAATAGAAATACTAAGTATTTCTAATCACCCTCCAGACGGTGTTACAAATTATATTCCTATCAACTTGTATGAAAAAACAGGGCCTGTTCGTTGATTTCTGAATTATAATAGGTTTTACTTTCATTTGGCGTTTTTAAATATTTCGGAAAAATTCCATTGAATGTAAGCATTTTTTCATGATTTATCATTTGATTTTATCATGAAAGCAAATAACCAATCACAGGAGGTGTTGTTTGGATGTTGTGTAAGAGTACACAAGGCCATCACGCATGCTTGCGTAGGTGAACTCAGATACTGTAGACTTGATCGACTAAACTTTATCGTTAGTTGTCAAGTTTGTTTTTTTTTCTGGCTTTTTATCTTTCTTGATAGTTAGTTTTATAGTCCTGTTAAACAGTGTTATGTGTGTTGGAGTGGTAATGCTTGGTTTTGGTAGCTTGTATGGGGCAGAATGGACAAGAAGACCATTAAAAACATCACCGATGCACAGCGCCATGGTGGGTAGAGATAGGAATGTTCTGCTATTATCAATGAATATCTGAACATTTATCTAAGAATTATCGTTATTTTAAGCCATAGCTTTCAGCAGAAACCTTAGAGTCTCTATTTTAGGTCTTAATTGTTTGAAAAACCAAACGAAAATAGAAGATTGCGTACGATAGATGATTGTAAACAAACTCGACAAATCCAACTGGGAAATACTACTAGTAATTGTCTGAACGGATGTGTTATACATGGTTTTTCCTTCCCCTACAGGATCTGTCTTCTTTCTGTTACCAGTATGATTTGCTTGTATGCTCACGTAAACCGATTTTAATATAGATACAGCAAGAGATGTCTTGATAGATGTCTTAATCCTGTACGTATGGTGGACTAATGTTCAAACATTAGCGTCTAGTAAAACTAGTTCACTTTACTATCTTGTATAAAGCTGATACTTTCTGGTACTCAGTAAAATGATATTAACTATTTGTAAAGCAGGGGAATATCTATCAATTATGTTCCTTCCTTTTTCTTTTCTTTTATCTTTAGCTTATCAGATGTGTTGGCTGCGTGATATGTTTTATATGTTTAGTACTGGACTATAATTAGCTTGAAACGCTGAATTGCAATTTTTATTCCAATTTGCATTTTAAGACGTTTTATTTATTGACATAGTCGCATTGATATTGGAGGATTTTTCTGCTTTTTTTATTTTCATAAAGCAGATTCCAGACACTTGTGTAGCCACTTGTCAATGGTGTAATAACACTTCTAAAGTCATTTGCATATGATGTTAATAATAAAGGAAACCACATTCACCACATTTTTATTAATAGATTGTAATTCCATCTCAAATTCCATTTTCATTCAAATCTTTATTATCAATATCATTTGACCCCTGCATGGATGGCAGGAAGTACAATAATTAATTACTAAATTAATAATTCTAACGATATCATTCTTGATTGTCTTCTTCAGAAGCCCAGCTTATTCATGTTTAAAATAATTCATTGGTTCTCTCTCTGGCAAATTTAACACCCAGCTTTTTAAGAGCTTGCATTATTGTTTAAGAATCCTTGAATTGTCAGGACATCCTTTGACTTCAAGTCAAGTTTATGAAATATGATAACGATTATAACCAATACAGATATAAGTAAGATGAGTGAAGCCCTTGGCAAGTGGGTTTTGGCTTCTCTGTGTTGTAACAGAATCAACTCATAAGAGCATGTTTTTTTTCAGAATCAAAAGTAAATGATGAAAATTCTTCAGAACCCAAAATTTACCAACATCCTGTTGCAATAGTTTCTTCTGTCAGAGAATCATTTCTCCTTCAGCCAACAATGATTCCACTTCATAGGACTCCAAACATGGCTGCACCCTGTCTTACACAAGCAAGTTTATTTTATTCAACCCAGTACATTCCAACTCAACAGTTTGCACTAAATCAGCAACAAGGATCATTTCCTGTGTCAGTAATGCCTCCGTTACTTCACATACAAACCAGTAATTTGTCTGGTGAAAGACCAAATAATGTACACATACCTGAACCAGAGGCCCACAGAAAACGCAAGTCTGTGGATTCAGAGCCAATGGATACTGATTCTTCTCCTAGTAGCCACACTAGGGGTTCTGCTGGAAGTCCAGAGGATCAGGGCTTGAAAATGGAAGAGTCTTCTTCAAGTCAATCTAGAGTATCTATTGCTGAGGAAAGCCCTCCCAGTACACCTCATTCATCTGTATCATCTCCCACAGCTAGAGGACCTTTATCACCAACTTCTCCTCTACTGGTTTCTTCTCCAGTGACTAATGAATTGTGTTCAATATGTGGAGATAAAGCAACAGGTCATCACTATGGGGTACCAAGCTGTGAGGGATGTAAAGGTTTCTTTAAACGAAGTGTACAGAACAAAAAGACTTACACATGTCGTAATTTGACAAAAGACTGTCCCATGGACAAACGACATCGAAATCGGTGCCAATACTGCAGATTTCAAAAGTGTTTAAAGGTTGGAATGATGAAAGAAGGTATTACAAAGTAACTTTCTTTGTTGCAGAGAAATAAAAAGTGTTGTTAGTCACGTGCTACAAGCATACAGTGATCATATGTTTTTCCCATATAGGTCATGTGTCAGTCCCTTAGGGCTTTTTGCTTTGTTTAATGCTAACGCTTGAGAAGATACATAAAATAAATAAATAGAATTTGCAGTGGATTCCACAGAGTGGCTCTTCTTCCACTGATTTCCAAATGGAATTTCGAAGTTGAT
>JAAAQI020127392.1:0-14273 GCA_011800005.2 Stichodactyla mertensii | reverse complement strand
TTTTCTGGTACTACACAATATACCCTCCTCAGACCCTCCCCACCCCTTGGAAATTCCAATCCCCCTCCATGGGGGAGTTATGGATATTTTCTGGTACTACACAATATACCCTCCTCAAACCCTCTTCCCCCCATTGGGGGGAGGGGGGATGGATCTTTTTCTACTGAAAGATTATAACTCCATTCTTTCAAGCAAATACATGGTGTAACAATAATTTCTTTACCGTTCCAATACTCCTGAAGCAAGATATCCATTCAACATTGCTTGTTCTCTTTCTTCTTTCATTAAAAACATCTTGCCATCACATTCAACAGGAAAACAAGAAACAGCTGGTGTAAGATTCCTTGGAGAATCTGCAGAAGATGATATTACCCATACATATATATTCAAATTTCAAGCTTTAAATAACATGATTTTAAGCTAAACTGAGGTAAAACCACGGAATAATAAGCTTAAATGAAAATAATTTCATGTAATTAACCTTCGATTCTGTCGTCTTGTTTGTCCGCGATTTCTGTAGAAAAGCCTCCTTGTCTTTGCTGTTCTTCAAGCTCTCCATCGTCCGTATCCATTATTTCAAAGTCTCCACTTTCAGTCCATTCTGAAAACTGAATTTCAGAGTCTTCGAGATCCTCCATTTTGAATTTGAATATCTTTTCATATTAACAAATTCCCCGCCAATTTTACGATACGTTACGAATCAGCTCGAACAAAAATCGACTTGCGATTGATTGGTTAGAAACTTAGCCGATTATAAATCGATCTTTTCCGAGCAGTAGCCAAAGTAGCCGCCCTTAATTCATGTATAGGAGTCCCCATAGATTATCGCACGAGGTTGAATCGTTCTTTCCTTAACGACTTTCGAAGAGCTTCGTTCTTTTTATTCTTTCTGTACTGTTTAATCGAAAATCTTTTTCAGTCGCGCGTGAGTAAGCTCTTGGCCTTCCTTAGACTTCAATATGACAGAAGAAAGTGCACCTGCTTTGACAGAAGAAGCTCAAAAGCTCGTAAATATCGGCGTAGGCCTTCGCGTCGCTCAAAAAGTCGGGGAAATCTTCAGTAGCGGTGCTCTTCTTCCTCAAGAACTCGATGACCGAGCTTTGGATGCTTTGAGGGAATTCAACGAAGAGGGAGCTTTAGAAGTCCTGAATCAGTTCGCTAGCAGCGATCTATCCCATGTACAGAACAAGAGCGCGTTTTTATGCGGGGTCATGAAGACGTACCGAGAGAAGAATCGTATGAAACGCGAAGGACAAGATCCAACAGCCGGAATGAAAGGACCGGACGAAGAGAAGATCAAAGCGTTGCTCGAAAGAACAGGATATACCTTAGACATTACCACTGGACAAAGAAAATATGGCGGACCACCACCAGGTTGGGAAGGACCGCCACCTGGAACAGGTTCAGAGGTAAGAAATACTCCAGTAAACGATAGATAACTTGGCGAAAAAATTATGCTGAACAATGGGGATTATGAAGTATTTTTGCACCTTCGTTGTTTGTAGCTCCTTTATCATCGTTTGAATACCAAGTAAACAGAATAACAATCATAGTTTTCGGTTTATATCGTAATTTTTGTGTCAAATGTCGATTTTTTTTAGCAGACTGACCATGTAGATTTCGGTTGAAATCGACGCACTGCGGGAACCACCACGTGCTTTGGTTCGCTTTGCCTTTACCATACAATATGCGCAAGAGTTTCTTAGAATTTTCTTGACCAGGGCAAGGTCCAAGCTAAACAAAGTTAATAAAGATGTATATTAGACTAGCTAAAAGAGTTAGATTGAAGAAGGCTTTGGCATTAACCAGTTATTTTAAGCTGAAGTTAAAACTTCCATCAAAATGAAACTCTTTATGCATACCAACAATGAGTGGCAAACATTGCCACTCATCTTGTAAACGTTGAAGTAGTTTTCTATCAAAAACTTGTCTTTCAAAAATGCTATGGCAATTTGAATATCAACTGTTGGCCGTTATTTGGAGTATTTTATCTTCAAATATTTTAAAGTTATAAACACCCAACAATCCACAAAGGAAGTCTTGATGTGAAATGAGAACAGAGCTTATATGAGTGGAACATTATGGCACAGTAAAACCATGACATGGAATTGATAACATTTAATAAAAAATACCGATTGTCTAAGTTTAGAGCTTGTCCTAGCAACAGTTTGTGAATCAAAATGCCTGTGCCAACCATTTTTCATGGGTATTAAATTTGCATGTTGCATTATGATGGCCCTGTTAATAGGGTTTAACAAATTTCTCATTAGAGCCTTTTGTCTGTACCACCAACATATGCCTTTGTCTTTTGATCCTCTTGGGAATGGCTACAAACCATCAATTTGAAATCTATTCTATTCTGTCAACAAATTGATACAGCTAACATACCCTTTCTATTTCAAATTGACAGAAAGTGTGTTCACAAGTATTTATTGGAAAGA
Organism: Stichodactyla mertensii; assembly: GCA_011800005.2. NCBI lineage: Eukaryota > Metazoa > Cnidaria > Anthozoa > Actiniaria > Stichodactylidae > Stichodactyla > Stichodactyla mertensii. The sequence continues at coordinate 11,832 of JAAAQI020127392.1, read as the reverse complement.
TCCCAAGAGATTGCTTTGAAGATGAACTCATCCCTGTCTTTGAAGAATGTGGTCAGATTTATGACTTTAGGCTCATGATTGACCCAATCACTGGGCTCACGAAAGGCTTTGCCTTTTGTACATTCACCGACAAGGTTGGTGCCCAAAATGCTGTCAAGAAACTCGACAACAAAGAAATCCGACCAGGAAAGAGGCTTGGTGTTTGTATATCTGTAGCTAACAGCCGGTTATTTGTCGGATCAATTCCAAAGACGAAAACCAAGGAGGAGATCATGGAAGAGTTCAGTAAAGTCACAAATGGCTTAAGTGACGTCATTGTTTATTTCTCTGCTGATCAGAAAGGGAGGAACAGGGGTTTTGCCTTCCTTGAGTACGAGTCTCATCAAGCAGCTTCTCTTGCCCGTCGCAAGCTTGCCACAGGAAGAATTAAAGTGTGGGGGAACATTGTCGTGACTGTAGATTGGGCTGATCCACAAGAAGAACCAGATGAAGATCAAATGTCCAAGGTATGTCTTCTTTTTTTAAAAACATGTGCCTTGCCTTAGTTTTGAATTATTACAGCACAAATTTCCAATGTATGATCATGGTTCACACAAGCTTTGAATAGTCATTAAAAATGTGTAGAGTCCTTGAATATTTCTTGAATTTGGAAAATTTGATTTTTGTCCTTGAAAAGTCCTGGTATTTTTTTTCAGTATCTCCTTGAATATTCCAATTTGGCCTTAAATTTTGTGGGTGCCGATAGCATAATTCTTAGTCATTAGTCATTTCTTGTAACAAAAACTCTGGTATCATAGACTTCTCTTCTCGCTATTTTTAAAATGGCAGAAAACTGGGGGGATGAGTTTCTCTAGTTCCCAGTGTGTTGTGGGTAATTTTCAAGATGGCGAATGTGTGGCTCCTTGGTATTCAGGAACTTTCATTATAAAATAGATTCAAAAATAGTCCTTGAAAACCCCCAAAAAGTCCTTCAAAAGTCCTGGAATTTTTCCTTGAACTTCAGTATAAACCATGATGACCACATTTAATGTAAACTAGCATGCTTTTTATCACTACTTATTGCTGCCAAACCAACTTTTTCAGGGCATTGTTTGGTAAAACCAGACATTTGACATTGACATTTGTAGGTTAATGAACAAATGCCTGTGCATAAATGGGATTCACGCTTCAATGAATATTGGCCCAGGTTTTGGTTGGTTTTGTAACCCAGTAGGGGATGGTGAGTTCTGTTAATTTGTCAAACTTGCAGATTTAGACTTTTATGTATACACATGTATTTCTTTCAGGTTAAAGTTGTTTATGTCCGAAATCTAAGCCCAGGTATAACTGAAGACAAACTAAGAGAATTGTTTACCCAATATGGGACAATAGAACGAGTGAAGAAGCTCAAAGACTATGCCTTCATTCACTTTGCTGAGCGTGAAAATGCAGTTAAAGCAATCGAAGAAATGAACAACCAAACCTTAGATAACATTCAGATTGAAGTCTCCTTAGCCAAGCCACAGCCATCCAACAAGGACCGACGTCAAGGACAGTCTGGTTATGGCAGTTTGAATGCTTCCCGTGGGCGAAGTGGTAGACCAGTAGGTGGTGGTGGCAGAGGTCGTGGTGGTGGAGGTGGGTACGGCAGAGGTGGTGGACGTGGTGGTTATGATGGGGGTTATGGTGGAGGGTACGGTGGATATGGGGGTGATTATAGTTATGATAACTATGGTGGGGGATACGGTGGAGATTATGGTGGTTATGGAGGTGGTGGCGGCAGTGGTGGTGATTACTATGACAACTATTATGGTGGTGGATATGATAGCTACTATGGTAGTGGAGGTGGAGGTGGAGGTGGAGGCGGTGGAGGAGGATATCGAGGAGGTCCTCGAGGTGGCAGAGGTGGATCCCGTGGTGGTGGAGGAGGGGGAGGTAGAGATGGGCCCCGTGGAGGGTATGGTAGAGGCCGCGGTGGTCCACCAAGAGGTAGAGGAGGAGATTTCGGAGGTTCAGGACGAGGAGGAATTGCCCCGGCAAAGAGAAAATATGGTGCTGATAACCCACAAGGTGTTGTTGGCTACCCAGAACCCAAGAAAAGATACATGTCTGAAGGTCAAGACCAAGGCTATCAACAGTGGGGTGCCCAGCCCATAGCTCAAGCTCCCCAGTACAACTCGGCATATGACAACCAAGAATGGTACCAAGACAGCTATGGCCAACAATGGAAGTGATCAGTAATGCAAAATTGGCCTCTAATTTGTGGTCATTTTGGCTGCCAATTTTTGTTTTTACCATCCAAATTTAAGACTTGTGATTGGCTTCTGAATTGGCCTAAACCTGGATTTGGTGTTGCTTGCACACTGGAATTGATTGGATTTGTATTTACAGTACACATCGTGAAATACCAAAGAGTATGACATCCTGGATTATGTATACGTTTTTAATAGATTTGTGCTCAAACGACTAAAGATTTTATCAATATTATGTTTGTTTTATCCCTTAATTTCCATCTTCACATTTCATTTGGCACATTTTAAGATCCCACTGGACAAGATGCTCAGATTTTTTAAGATAGTGACCAAGACAAAAGAAAGTTGTTAGCAATATATGCATTTATTATCATGACGCCTAAAATTATACTCTGTAAAAAAAGTGTATGGAAGGAACTATAAAGATTTCTAAGTTGTGGACATGGGAGCTTACAAAATCTCATTTAAGAAGATTATTCTCTACACTGAAAAAAAAGAAGACAAGAATAGTTAGTCTTAGTTTGGGTAGATTTGAAAATTCTGATTCTCACTGCAACTAAATAAAGTGAAAAAAACCAGCCCCAAAAGTAGTTCAAATTATTGAAAATGTTTCTCTTACCCCCCTGAAATCAAAAACTACATACACAAATGGAAACAAATATTAAATCGCCCAGGTTGAAAACTGATTTGTTGGCAAATCATAATGAAATTGACTCTTACAAAAATTGTTTGAAAATGCAACCAAAACTTCCCATAGTACCTTGCAGCCTGAAAACCAGGTAAGGTGAAGGTGAGTATGTTTTTTTTCTATTGTTATTTGGAACTGCAGGCCTTTCCCTAGTATACTGTACGTGGTGTATCTTGGTCTAGTTTGGGAAGTGCATCAATAGCTCATTTTCGTTATAACTGAAAAGCATGAAAATGAGGCTTGGATTCCAGCTGGCGAATGCGCGTCTGCACAAACTATAGGCGCGAAGTTTTAAAACCAAAAACCAAGTGGTAACTTTTGCTCCGTTCTCCATTGTTCTAATAATTTATAAAAAACGCCTAATTTGTATAGAATCCAAGCCTCGTTTTCATGCTAAAATTCGTTAGCTCATGGGCAGGCAAAACGAAAATGAGCCATTACTGTACACTGTCGTGGGTTGATTTAAGGGCAGCAGGCACTTTTACTTTGGCATACCCCAGACCTCTGATTAGAAATAGAGGTTCCTAATGCACAGGTTTTCCGTCCCCTTTCTCCGATTCCTGGTTCTGCCCCTGTACATGGTATTTTTCTTACCAGTGCATGAAAAAGAGAGTTGGCATTTGACCCAGAAGAGAGATCAAAGCAGGACTCGTACGGGTTTTGAAAAATAATGCATTTTTCCAGGACCTTGAAAGACCTTGGTCTGCTAGGCTATGGAAAAATTATGGATTTTTTGTAGCTGATTGTTTTGCATTGGTAAATGCATGTTGAATGTTTCAGATCCATGTATTTGGCTTTATTTTTGTGGTTTGTGTGGTTTTGAAAATTTGAGTTGCCAATTGGCTTTCGAAAATTTTGGAAAAGTTTTGGAAATTCTCACAGGGGATCCTGTACGAACCCTGTCAAAAATAGATGGAACCGTTTTATATTTTTCGTCCAATAACGCATCTGGCTTTTATGAAATTATGAGTAAAATTTAAAGACAGATGAGCTAAATATTCGAATATTTTAATGTTACCAAGGGAACGAGTAACCAAATAAATCCAAGATGTTACTTATTTTACTAAACAAAATAAACTAACCAGGCGCAACATTAAGGGGGCTGTGTTTTTCTTTACCTTGGGTATTCCACGTGTTTAGAAGGGGAGGGATTGAGCTCTTAAAGTTAGTGGGGTTAAATGCCCAATGTGATATTGTAAGTATACCGTTGCAATGTAATGCCCTTATCAATAGCAAAGGCAAGAACCCGTATCTCTGTTCCCGAAAAGGAGTGGCCGAAATATCTTTTTGGGTCAGTCCAAGGGGAATTCTGCCTCTTACTGCTGATAGGAAGTGGTGATGAAGTGAAACAGATTTGTGAGAAAAATAAGTAACTTTAAAGCAAATCTCGTCCATGTGTTTTTGACTTGGTTAACGGTGTTGAAGTATTTCATGATAGATGGGAAAATCTTTTTCTCTTCCGCACTAGATTTGAAAAGTGCGCAAATGCGAAGAAGATGAATAAACGGAAGTCAAAAAGCTTCTCACTCAAACGTCGTTAGCAAAATTATAACGCTTCCCTTCTTGTCGCCAATTTCCTGAGCTATTCGTTCAAGGTTCTATTGAAAACGATGGAATATAATCGAAAGAAAAAAGGAAATTCCACCTGCCCTTGACAATGGGTCGTTTGCAATTTATTGTTACACTAATTGTTGTCTGTCTGTCCTTGTTTTAGTTTCTCTTTATTGTCTTTGTTTTGTTTTTTGTTTTGGCTAATGTCGTGTGTCTGTCAGTTTTATCGGTTTGTTTTGCAGGAGTTTGTGTGCTAAAGTCGGGACGGCAGCTGACACGAGTCTGTCGTTGAGCAAAGGAAAGTTCTCTTGTCACGCAACGGGGGAACTCGTGAAAGACAAGCTTGAAGTACACCGTTTGGACTTCCACACTGCTACACGAAAAATATCTCGATGTTTGTTGGGGGAAAACGAGGGAGGTGATGGAGTAAGTCGTAGGAAATGTGTCAGACAATAGATGTCTGGCTGGAGTAATATTGTGGAATGTAGAATTCGAATCTACTCAGTTGGACGACCGTACGGAAATTTTGCGGTAGGTTAGGTGTGGTAGCGCATTTGAAAGCAAAAAAATTTTGTTTGTGCGTATTTTTCTCGTTCTAAAAGAAAAATAATAGGTTTCATCTAAATAAATAGGAGAGACTTTTCTGCACGTGCGATTCGAAAATCTTAAATCTCGTACTTGGAAGTTATAACAGGTAAAGTATAATGTATCGTTTGAAGTTCAAAATAAAGAAACATTTGATGAAATAATCTGAGTGGTTGTGCTTCATTTTGTTTAGTGGAAGAGTACAGGGTTCAGTGTGTTATTCCATCTAGTCTGAAATCCTATAAGCTAGTAAAGCTGTTTTACATCAGACAAGTCATTAGAAAACCTTTGCACGTCAATTAAATTAACTAAAACGACCGCATGAAATTTTACCATCAAAAAATGTGAATTTTGAATCGTTTTGAAAAGAAAATTCGCGCCAATAAAAGTAAAATAAAAATGAAAAAAAAAATGGTCAGGATAAAAGAAGGAATCTGATTGGTCCACGTAATAAGGGAATACCCCGCATAGCAGTACGCATGCGTAGGGTCTGCAGTTCGATTTCAACTTCAAAATGGCTTCTTTCCTTGTGTTCTCGGTTCTCTTGGCTTTTTTTACCTCAAATTCTTTTGCCAATAAAGTAGAAGATGAAGACCAGTGCAGGACATATGCTGGAGGGCAGGTCTACCCTGAAAGATCGAGAATCCCAGAGCACGCAATGCATTGGAGTAAAGCTCGAAGTAAGTTTTTATTGATCCTAAATGCACGTGTAATTCTTGTCTAGTCTTTAGTTTTCATTTATGCAAAAATATCAAAAAAATTGATTCTCATGGCTGATTTCCTTCAAGGCAATTCCATACAATTCATAGATACTTAGATTTCTCCCGATTTTTCTAGATTTAAGATTTTGTAGAGTTAATCTTCGTTTTTATCTAGAAGTTTGTCACGGACAAAAGCGTTGGAGCTTCCGTGCACGTTCAGCTTTGTTAACTTTAAATATTGGACTTAAGTATTTCTTGCTTTGTTAAACATTTCCGTTTCGTTAGTTGGAGAGAAAAATTACTCCTTCAGCAATCATTCACTCGTAACGGTGTTTATAAATCCTGCCCAAGCGAGGTTTTTGAATCTTAGGGACGCTTTTTGTTCGTGTAATCGCACTTCAGACCTTTGTTTTCAACACCTCTTAACAGTTTTTATACATGGGAAAATATGAAGAAGTATTCATGCGTTACTGAGGACGTGTGTCTTGTAAAAAAACGTGACGTTTAACACGTACTTCATTTGTAATTTTTATCAACAATTTCCAAAAACAATAGTTTTTCTTTCTTTACCTGTATCGGCGAAGAGGTATCCTTTAGTATGCCAATGATCAAAGCAATATTAATTCTGATGTTTCAGTATTGCTGAAGAGAATATCAAGCATTGTAAAAACAGCTGTGTAAACTAACGTTTGGCTTTTATCCAGGCTTTAAATTTAAATTTTTTGGTGACATTAAGTTGACCTAAATACTACTATATAAAAGAAGTGGAGTTCATTATTTATCTAAATCCTATTTCTTTTGATCATTCATTCATTCATTCATTCATTCCATTCATTCATTCATTCATTCATTCATTCATCCATCCATCCATCCATCCATCCATCCATTTGTTCATTTACTATTTTATTTGTTTTCATAGAATATAAATCACCATCTATTAATCTCTCTCAAACTTACTCTGATTTGTATCAAGCTAATTCATAAATAATTCTTTTAAATGTCATTTTTTCAGTTTCTAAACCTGCACCAAACTGGGAAGGAAATGCTGTTGTGAATGGAGAATTCAAAGAACTCAAATTATCTGACTTTCTAGGTAAATACATACTAATTTTAAATAATAGCAAATAGCTGTTACAAAGTTTAACAGCCAATACACAATACATCATTGCTACCAATGTACCTTTTCTTGTCCTTAATTCTGGTATAATCAAAGAAAACTAAACTATGCTTATAATTTCATTCTTTTTTGTAGGAAAATATCTTGTCTTCTTTTTCTATCCTCTTGATTTGTAAGTTGTGATGATTTTTCTGCATTTCCTTTTGCTGACTGTTTCCTTTTTCAGTTTTTGTCCTTTCTCCAATACCATTCTTGATCTGCTTCCATAAAAACAGTCACCAGTGTCCCATAGCGGCACAACCCGTGCTCCATACTCAGTAACTGAACTATTTTTCTCTTATTTAAAGCACATTTGTCTGTCCAACTGAAATCATTGCCTTCAGCGATCGTATTGAGGAGTTCCGTGCAATCAATGCTGAAGTTGTAGCTTGTTCAGTGGATTCAGTCTTTACTCATTTAGCTTGGTAAGTGTTGATATAGAAAATGGAACTATCAGCCCCTCCCCTCCCCCCCCCACTGTAGTGCCCCAACTCTACCCCTCAGAGTGCGTGTGTGTGCATTTACTAAGCATTCAGTTTGACAGATCCTGTTCTTTTCTTTGTTGTTTAAAGGATTAATACGCCAAGAAAAGAAGGAGGTCTTGGTAAACTGAAGTATCCTCTACTGTCTGACCTTAACCAACAAATATCTAAAGATTATGGCGTCCTGTTGGAGAACGAAGGGCATACGCTAAGGTAAGAATGATTTATAATAAGCATTTTAGTGAACTTAAAGGTGATGTGACATGTTACATGGGATGATTATCAATGATGATTTTTTGAGATATGCTGTTGCCCAAAAAGTTGATGCAAATCATCCTGTCATGTCAACCTTACATGTCATCAACTTTCCATTCAATGGTGTATTGTGAAAAATCGTCATCGTGAATCATCCTGTGTAACATCAGGTTAAGTCAAAACTTCATTGGTCTACAGATCAAGTGATGACACCAATGTTGGAATAGACAGGTGTCAATCATGGTATTTTAAGTAATGGTTTTGAAAGTTACTTGTCTTTGATTCACAGAGGTCTTTTTATAATTGATGACAAAGGAGTTCTACGTCAAATTACAATGAATGATTTACCAGTAAGTATTATAAACCATTAATATAGTCAATATGTTTCTGTATGACTGAAGGTGCATGGTGAGGGGTGGAGGGTTTTCGGTGTGACACCATAAAAATTATCTGATTCCCCCTGAGGTACTATGGGACTAAAGTGATCCCCCCATTTTTGAACAAATTTACTGACAAACGTATGTGATCCCCCCTTACTGTCTGTTGTTTTTTTGCTGGTCCCCCCTCACGCTCATTGCAAAACCTTGTGAACCTCCCAAAGTCCTCCGATCACCCAGGCTATAAATATTGACCAATCCCTAAGGTTTTTGCAGTATTATGACTGGATAGCCAATAGACTTTGGCTCTTTGGCACAGCAATTTTTGTCAGCTCTCTTCAGCTTTTTGATAAGAGCCATCTTCTCTTGTACAAACATTGCAACCTTAAGAGATCTTTTTATTAATTTGTTATTTAATGATTTCCAGGTCGGCCGGTCAGTCGACGAAACCCTTCGCCTTGTCCAGGCATTCCAGTACACTGACAAACATGGAGAAGTATGCCCAGCAGGATGGAAACCTGGAAAAGATACTATAATTCCTGACCCCAAAGAAAAGGTCAAATACTTTGAAAAACAGGCAGAAGAAAAGTCAGATCTATAAAAAAAATGAAAGAATACAGTGATAATGGGTTAGTAAGAAAAGACAGCCTCCAATTAAATCACACTTTGTGGCCTGAAACGACTGACTTGTTCTGTTGTCACTCTCTTCTCTACGACTTGTTCATGGCTCACTCCTAAAAATAAACTTTTAAGCAACAGAAAAAGTTAAAGAAATGTCAGTTGTTTCACACCATCAAGTGGTGAAGCCTCACCTTGATGCATCATTTTCGAGAACTCAGAAATGGCCTATTAGATTTACATTTTGATAGTGATGGCATTTAACCTGTGAAATAGTTATTAGTCTAACAGAGATTATTAGACATTAATTCCACTCTTTTCTTTTGTGCCTATTTGTCTATCACAATTTAACTTTTAAGTTTCTGTTTCATGGGTTAAGTGCCATCACCACAATAATCTGGCCAAGCTGACTCTAGCTACTTCAGTAAGCTATAGCATATTGCTCTTTCTTGCAAATATAATTCAGTTTGGTAAAAATTTTACTGTAGAATAACTTTGCCTACTCCTCTCCTGGTCAGCAATACAGAAAGATGTCTAAAATACATCAAGAATTGTTTGGTATGTGGTGGTGTTTGTGATGTTTTATATATGTGAAATGTTTTTACTTTGAGACTCAATGAATTAAATACATGAATAGATTATTGGATGTGTGTTTGTGGAAGAGAAAAGGGGAGAGATAGAAGATGGGATGGGATGGGATATGAATGGAAGTTTGAAAAAAATGCTGTACAAGTCTTCCTCTTTTTTTCCCTCAAAACATAATTTTATTTAAAATTTAATGAAAATAATATCTTTTTTTAGAAATACGCTTAGATTAACACTTATTTACACCATGTTGAATTATTTACATTTTTCAACAAAAGGTCATCACCAAAATAAATACACAACTATATTTCATTAACATGTTAGAATACTTTTTTTTTTAGAAGAGTTTATTACTTCAACAATTTCCTAGAATTCTATAAATTTTAGTCCTTCATGCTTGTGATTGGTTCATTGGACGTCAAATAAAATGTTGGTTTCCATGGTATCTCCCTCGGTATGGTGCGACATGCAAAGCTATGACCACTTTTAACATAATTGTATTCTTTTATGCACAAAGGCCTGTGCACAAAAGTACATAAGTAATGTTTACAACATGAGCAGCCGTGTTGTATCAGAATTTACAACACGAGCCGAAGGTGAGTGATTGTAAATCTGATACAACACGGATGCGAATGTTGTAGACTACTTAAACAATGTCTAGGTGTATGCTTTCATATTCTACTGATTTTTTTTCCAAATGAATCAGGTTTGGCTGAGAAAATCCAAGTTAAAGTTTATGCAAATGAAGACGATTTTGTATCTGAATTACAACCTCCTCTATGGTCACTGATTTCTATTGTGTTTTGCTCATTAATTATTCATGAGTTGCTTAAATACATTAAAAGTAGTCATACTTTTGTGCATCATGCTGTAAGGGGGGTTCATTTATTAGGCCAAGGGAGAAGCGGATGGGTGGGTGGTGGGACAAAATCCCTTAGTTAATCTTTATATCCTCCCATCCCCTTCATGACAGGCAAAACGTTTGTAACACTCTGTTTTAGGCGTGATTTAGATAAAGTACCAGTAGCACTCATAATTTCACTGACCAACCCCAAGCACTCATAAATAAAAGTCCCCCCCTGCTTAACGTTACAATTTTTACTGAGGCCACTTGGGTGGGGGTCGAGTGCTGTGAATCTGTCCCCCTGGACCTGCCAGTGATGTTGTACCCATGAGATACAAGTCAATCTCTCTTGCAGCTTGCCGTCCTTCAGCTATTGCAGTCACGATGAGAGATTGGCCATAATGACAGTCTAAATTACAAATAACAAAATAGTTAGCTTCATTTGAATCTTCTCTTGTGGGCTACCTATGTAATTTTGGTAACAGGTTTGGGTTCCCTGTGGTGAGGTGGGAATAACTGATTGGATGCTCAAATATGTCAAACTTAAAAAAAAATTTGAGACATAATTGTTAATGAAAATAAGCTGCAGAATTCTAAAGCTTGTTCCTAGGGCTCTCACTTTATTCAGAAGTGGAGAGGCCCTGGGAATGAATTCTAGTGCCCATACCTCCAGCCGTGAAGACTTTTTCAACATTGATCTGGTACTTTCCTTTCTTTGTGGCAAAGTTCCCCCGAGGATCCTGACAGATTAGGAAATGAGAATATTAGAGGATATTAAAATGAAATCACTACCCACCCCTCCCATAAGGTTTGTTGATTTTCCTCACCACAAGATATAGCAATACTTGATGTTTACTAACAAAACCATTGTGATGTTAATATATATATGCCAACTATTTACACAGCTCTTCACAAGTTTGCTTTGTTTCACCAGCCAATCGATCTCTGTTTGGCAAATGAATGACAAAGGCTATTCTGTGTACATCATGTTTGTCACAAAATGCTGATTTGCTAAGCACCATTTTAATGCTGCATTTGGTTTAACAGTGGTGACTCCATGTCCCAAGTCCCAGAAGAAGTCACAATTATCATTTACTTACCAGTTTGGCACCCAGCTGTTGAGCAAGTATTTTTTCAGGCCCCACAAATCCAAGTGCAATTAAAACAAGGTCAGCTTTGAAAACCTGTTCTGTGTTTGGTACTTCCTGTATGGCCCATCGACCACTGGGCTCCTTAAATTAGAACAATCAAACATGGGTCTGTTTAATGTTTTTGGTAATTTTAAGTCAATTAACTTGATGAACTGTTTTACCTTGACCCACTTGATCTCGACAGCTTTGATTCCTTTGACGTGTCCTTGTTCGTCACCTAGGAATTCCTACAAAAAAAAATTATATATCATCTTATATGTGACAACTACTGTTAACGCAGTGTGCGCGTTTAACGCAGCTTTTTATCGGAAATTTCGCACGCACCACGCATAATTTCTGAAAGCAATTTTTTATCTAGAAAGTGCGAGATGCGTTTTGACGTTCGCCTTTCCCACGTTTCACGAACTCAGTTGCGCACGTATTTCAGTCCATATTACACGCTCATCACACGCTCATCACGCGTCAATGAGAAACTACCGGGAATCCCGCAATACTACTAGGCAAACGTCACGCAACGTGTTTGTAAGGGACCTTTTACTCCAACGAAGGGCGAAAGCTCGAAACGTCAGTAAAGTTAAGTATATTTCTCTTTTTTTCACGGTGTTACA
>JAAAQI020127381.1:0-14280 GCA_011800005.2 Stichodactyla mertensii | reverse complement strand
ATTCATGTCCCATCATTGGATTTGGTAGCATTTTCCCAATTTGTTCCCAATTTGGGAAACAAAGATGTTTTCCTGTGTTGTTAAAGCTATTATTAAGGCTGGTGTGCGTGTGTTTTCTTACTGTAGAATCATGATTAATTATTTATTAAAAAATACTGGGTTTCTCATAATTTATATATAACAATAAAGATTTGGTCATTTTATAATTGATTTCGTTTCAACAAGAAAAATGGAAATAGCGCTATCAAATGGCTTCTAAATTCCTGCACTGTGATTGGATAAAATAAATGACCTCTTTTTGATTGGTTCAGACCAGAAGCCATTAGAAACACGGCTTTTATTCCGTTTGTTCTCTATACGTCTCTGAAAACGTGATGCAATCTTTAAACAATCTCGGCCAATGATATTGCTGCTGTAATATCTAACTCGTTTCCATGCTTGTCGAAGGCTAATTTTCTTTTCCCGACTGAGAGCCGAAGGTTTGGCGTGTGAGCACCGAAGATGTAACGAATGAAATACCGCATTTCTGCCGGATTGCAATAAAAAATAAATAAATGAAAAGTAGCGGCAAAAGCATACATAACATACATTTGTCCTTGCAATCGTAAAGAGTGGCTGGCGGTTCTCCGGCATTTCTTCCGACACAAGAAAAAAACAAAACAAAACAAAACTGAAATTTGAAAGGCGATTTGGTTTTCGAAAAGGAAATTAATGGAAATCTCAGGCTTGTAAATTTGGGCATGTTTGGCTGTCAATCACAATGGTGGTGATGGTGGTCAATTATCACCTCAAATGATCCTGCACAAAACCTTTCAGAGCACTCTCTTTTTGATAAACCGTGTCGCGTCATCATCACGGATCGATTATCTTTGTTGCAAATTTTCTTTCGAAAAACTGTGAAACAGATGAAACGAGACTCGCGTATGAAAACTAGCAGGTTATCTTATTTTGAATGTCCAGTAGCAGGTGACCATTACGTGCAGTGCGGACAGAAAAAAATAATAGTTTTAAAACTGAAAAAAGTTCTCCAGTTATCTGATTTACTACGTCGGTAAGTCGATGTTTATCACCTCTAATCCTCTCCTCTATTTATTAATCGTTATACTACAGTGAAATTTAGTTTCACCAAACTTCGTTTATTAAGCACTGTAGTTAGAGCTAGAACCGTTACTCGCGCGCAGTGAGAATGATGAAAGCTTTGCGCATGCTCTATAGTTGATTATTTTGATATTCAAATGCAAAAGAATTGTTAAGGAAATTATTCCACATTGGAATCAGAATTCTCATAACTTTGGTCTTGAGATTTGAGGCTTCTTGTCCAAGTTTTTAAGATATCGTGAACCGCTTACAGCGTCCCTTGACAACCGTTGCTCTGTACGTGTGATAAAAAGTGCAAAGGTGTGAAGCAGAAAACATCTCCAACTCTTTAAAAGCGAATGTATAAATCATCAGCACCTCTCACACACCACCTTCAATGTCGTTTTAATGAAGATAGTCTTTAAAAATTAATAAGGTTTTAAAATTTCCCCAAACTCAGTTGTGATTTCAATTTTAGAAATGAGCAAATGGGTGACAATAAACGTCGGAGGAACAAAGTACAAACTTGACGAGCGTTATCTGAGGAAATACCCCGGTACTCTTCTATCCAACAAAGAGAATACTGCGTGTTATTACGACGATGAGAAAGACGAGTATTTCTTCGACAGAGATCCAGATATGTTCAAGTACGTCTGCCGATTCTATGTAACAGGGAAGCTCCACTGTCCTTTTGATCTTGAACTAGACTGTTGGGCTCTTTATCGCGATGAGATGAACTTCTACGGAATACCTATGGAGAACGCTATGTCTGATTGCTGTATTGACGACTACCTCGCACAAAATTGCCCGGAGAAAGAGAAGGAACGAAATGACAAGAAAAGAGGCTCAATGGGGAAAACTGAAGCGGGAAAAAGCTCGGGTTTTAGAGCAAAGATAAGAGAGAGCATGAATAATCCTCATTCCTCAAAGTTGGCTAGTGCGTTTCATATATTCACTGGCATAATAATATTGGTGAGCGTCTCCAGCAACGTTTTAGAAACTTTACCCTGCTCCTTGAATAAAACTTGCGCCGAGGAATACAACTCAGTCTTCTTCTCCATTGAAGTAACATGCATCGTCATTTTCACGGCTGAGTACATTGGAGGTGTCCTTGTGGCGTTATCTCCATGGCAACACATCCGGGATCCTTTGAACATTATTGACCTTATGGCTGTCCTTCCTTTTTATTTCAATATTATATTTGAACAGTTTTTTACCGAAGACCAAGGTCAAGGTACAAACCACCTTCAAGGGATGTCAGTCCTACGTATTTTTAGGATATTTCGAATCCTTAAGTTTGCTCGCTATAGCCACAAGCTTCAGTATTTGTTCAAATCTCTCAAAAAATCTTCCAGTGAACTGTCCTTCATCTTGTTTAGTTATTCACTGACGATCGTTTTGTTCTCAAGCATGATGTTTTACATGGAAAAAGATGATGAAAAAACGACTTTTCAAAGTATTCCCAGCGCAATGTGGTATTCCATTGTTACTACAACTACTTTGGGGTGAGTATTGGTACATGATTTAATCGTCCTAGGAATGTGAAGCCGGGTTACGTACTAGTCTGCTTAGGTGGTCCCCGGTGCATTTTTGGACCCTCCCTCCCTCCCCTCCCCCCCAAAACACGGAGAGCCAGCTACGCAGGCTAGACTACGTATACACCCATTTCAAAAAACATTATCGCAATCAAAAAGCAACGAGCGACAAGACGCAGACCAAAAGCAAACGTCTATGGTCAGGATATTGGTAACCTGCGTGCATCCGAACACAAAATCCACGGTTGGGTTTTGTGTTCGGATGCACGCAAGCTAGATATTGGCTGAATTTTGAATTTAGGAAACATGGCATCCTGCCATTGTAAATAGACTAAAATGACTGCATCTAAATGGTGAATTACTGCCTTGAGGACTTGGCTTGTTGCTTAGGCTGTGACAATGTTTTTTTTCGGAAATAGCGTATACCAACAATGTACACCCTACTCTCTTGCGATATGAAAGAGTACTTTAGATATTTTTAAACCCCTGTGAGAGGGGATATCCGGTACCAATACATGGCTCACCCATGGGGTGTTTGTACATGTCCCTTGTACTAGACTTAACTTAACACTTGATGTGTTATTCTTGATTTGGTTGCCTAGTTACGGTGATATGGTTCCAGTTACCTTCATCGGTAAAATCATTGGGGGATTCTGCTGTCTCTTTGGTGCTGTGATTATCTCGTTACCAGTTCCCGTCATCCAAGCAAAGGTAGGCAGGGTTAAGGTCAGAAGCCTGGGCACCATTAGGGTTCCTCCCCTGAATGTTGCTTGGCGGCAACTAATCACGTGACCGAGTGCAACTAATCACGTGACCGAATGATACTAACATTTATTTATATATGTTTGGTTGCAGGCCAAAGGCTTAACAAAAGCTGGTAAAAAGGATAGTATGATATTATAAAGGTAAACTCGGAGAAGTTTGGAAGGAAAAATGAACACAAAAGAAATTTAAACTTGGAATTTTAGAATAATTTTCTTAATGTGTGGGATAAAAAAGCAGCCAATTTATTTCTTCAAGAATCCAAGAACAGAATCTTTTACAAATTACAAAATACACCTTCTTCCTGCAAAGAACATGAATGAGGTCGGCTTAAAATCTGCCAAAATGGCTTAAATATGAACTCTTATCAGCTGATCTCGCTTGATTTATGGGGCAGCGTTTTAGAATTCAAGGTGGCGGATCTTCCTACCACGTCCTTACGAGATAAAGTTAAGATTGCAGTCAAAGTCTAATGAGTTAATGGTGAATGAGGTTTGGAAAATGTCACAAAAATTTATCTCTAAATACGTCTTGAACTGTGTGTTTAGCTCAGCTTCTTGTAATAGCGTCCGGTTTTATGACAGCCTACATCAAGTCCAGAACATTTCATCAATATCATAAATATTTAATCTTGTCAGTCTTACGACTTTAAAATCACTGAACTCTCTTGCAGTTAAAATCTAAAAAGACTGATGTTGAAATCCGAGCATTATACCTCTGGCTTGAGATCATTAAAGCTATGCATCAAACTGTCATCATTTATTCATTCATTATGATAAATTGAAATTCGAGTATAATGTCAATTTAAAGTAAATTGCATCCGTTACGTCCAGTGTCGAAAGCACAGATGTAAAACTTAAAAATAAGTTCTTTGCAAAATGATGCTGCTACGTACGCCTGCTAAGATTAATAGCAGTCAGTTTTCAACCCTCGCGGCGGCAGAACGTGAAGTGTTGAGTGATAAAGAGACGAAAATTACCTTTTCGTAGCTAAAAATTCGCTGATAGTCTAAAGGATAAAAGCAGTTAATGACGCAAAGACTTAAGTGGAGTCTTCAAGCAGTAATGAGGGAAGTTCTTGCATTAAAGTATAGATAAAAATCTCATTAGTTAACACTACTAGACACCAAGTGTTTCCCGTGCTCTTGCTTTGAATGAGTATTAGTTTTTTCTAGCCGGATTTGCCTGAGGGCTGGCACCCTCTTCCTCGAGCTACACTGAGCGGGCCCAACTTTTTCCAAATAAAGATTACAATTTAACGGCAAAAGCGCTGGTTTATCACTAACAGTAATAAATTTCCTAGCAGTATAAAATATATATATTTTTTACTTGAGAATGACGCAACGAAATGATGTATATGCTCTGTGTTTACTATGGTCCGCTCAAGCAGGATATACACTGATTTCGGAAAGAATTTTATGATATTGTTACTGTAGATGCTATGAAATTCAAGGAGAATTCATTGGAGGCCTCGGGAATTCCACGTTGAATTTCGCGAGAAAAACGATATCGCACGAGTCGCGAAGCATAATAGTAAATCGTGCGCTGATTGGTCGACAAGGGTGATGATTTAGCGTGGAATCGGCTGTTGAACTATGGCTTGCCGTGCGCTTTGTTTGTTTTTCTTCTTTATTTTCTTTTTAAAAAAATGCTATACGATTCAAGGAAAATGGATTAGCTTGACTCGGGAATTCCACGTTGAATTCCCTCGTCAGCCAATCAATTTACCTACAGTATGGAATTGCAGATGAATACTCTACTTGTGCAGTTAAGAAATGATGTCTCACGCAAGCTATAGCAATATGCAAATTAACCAATGGTACAGTTAGTGCCAAAGCCTGTAAGTCGGAAATCTCTAATCTCTTTTGTTGTTAATTTCTCCCACTTCCACTACAAGTCCACTTCTTCCTCTCGGATAAGAGTGGGTTAACATTCATTATGATGTGATTTCCAAATCCATTTGAAACTGCAGAAGTTATTTAAGGACCCTTAACGTCCTCTAACGAATTTTTTAATAGAGAATCAAAATTAATAAAAATGAAATAATTCTTCTAACATATGTGCAATGGGAATGTATGGGATTTTTTGATAAAAGCTGCTATAAACCTCCCGTCATTGAGAAGCGACAAAAGTTACTTTTCATGGTTCGGTATATGATCCGGAGTAGAACCCGAGTTGATAATCAATTTAAGTAAGTGCAACATCTTGTTACAAATAGGCCGTAAGTTTAATCCAACTCTTTAACTAGTGATTTGTTGTGCTTGATTTTATTAAAAAACTAAAGTTCCAAGTAACTGTGTGACGTCATCCCCGCCATGTTGGATTATCCAACATGGTTACCATGGTTTCACATTCATACATCAAGCTTATCAACAGCCTTCTAGGATACTAAGAGTGAAGATAACAGGAAAAAGGTTAAATTAAAAGAAACTAAAACAAACAGAAAATAAAATGAATTCAAAATGCTTGTAATTACTTGTTTAAATTATACATAAAATAATCGAGCGGTCCCGGGTAAATTAATTCAAAATGGCGGCAAAAGTATTGGTGGAGCCGTAGCTCCACGGTCCCTGTAAATGATATAAAATAACTGTCTGATTCTTATGGCTATTATTAAACTTGCAATGGTACGTCAAAGACTTTCGCTAATAATTTTAGTTAATTGTTATTAAGTTATAAGGAGAAAACGGCTTTTTTCCTAATGCTCTTTTACATTGTTGGAATTATTAAAATAATGTTCATTCCTAACATTTATTTAAGGTTTTGTAAACTATCTAAAGGAAATCCATAATAAAGCTCAGTCGCTAAAATATAATAAAACATCACGAAAACATCAAATCTAACGTAAGATTTATGAATATTTTTATTAACTCAATTTGTAGGTAAAAAACTATAAAAATGTATCAGTGCAACTCCAAAGAAGCTTAGCCTAACAAAGTTGAATCAAAATGTTAGTATTTATTAGTTATTGTTATTAGTTATTATTAGTTATTCATTATTATTAAATGTTATTTTAAAAAACGTTGATGTCATTCATCTAGTCTAGTGTTGAATATCCAAAATCTCTGCCTAATTTAATTTTTGAAAAGCCTCGTTAATAATGACCAACAGAAACAGACAAATTTTTATAAACAATCAAGGGTTGCTCTCCAGTCTTCCGGCTTTCCTCTTCCCGCAAAAGTCAACAATTTTAATTTGACAACTGATTCAACCAATGAACAGGACAGTAACAGGACTTTAAACCAAAACTTTTAAGTTCTAGTTTAGTTATTTCGTTATTAGATGGAGTACCTGGAAACTAGCCTCTAGCTAAGCGTATGTTCCACGGTAAACGAAGCATCTTATCTCATCTTATCAAACTATTAAGCTTGATAATAAGGAAGGTATGCAACAAAAATACCACCAAATGAAAGTATAGTCATTCAATATTTGTGCAAAAAATATTTTAAACGTACTGAAATCGAGCTTGGATCCTCTGTGAGGATTTGCAACGATTTTTTAAAATCCTTTTTTTTTTCCTGTCGATGAAGCATATTGCATAAGCGGTGAAAATTCAAATATCAAATAAATCATGTTATACAAGACGTGACTCGTGATCTCTTGCCCACGAAATAAAACATTAGTACTTTATCAACAAGACAAGTATTGCTTTACAGTCGGCCCGCATTTGGGTTATCTTAAGAAATAATAGTGCTCTGTTTTTTTCGCTTTTATTTTCTGAGAATTTTGTAACTTTTAGCGCGAAAAAAAGGACAATTAAGACCCAGCATTTCACGATTTTGAAAACTCAAGATAGCGCGATGATAAAGATCGTCAAGAACCTTTCAAAAAGATAAAATTGATGGTTTCTTTCCAGTTTCGGTTTTAACGCACTTAATGTAATACAGGAAACTCTCTTTCATAATATATTTCAAAGACTACTTAGTACAAAGCCAGCCGACAAGCCAAAAGAATAAACTATGACTCGGTCCGTCTGCAACTGAACTAAGTAACTCACGTATACAATTACTTACAACACATCTCTGATTCTCTTTCCTCTTTAATTTTATCAAGCACTACATTTAATTTTATCAAAAGATGCCGCTACATTCCTCATTCCCCATTCCCCATTCCTTGTTTTAGTAACATCCCTCGTTTCTTACTAATTACTACTAGCTACTATATTGAAAGACTCATTATTTTCGCATGTGGATCACGAGGGAATTTCAGAACGATTGTTGTGGTAATTTGGTACGTCCTGCGCAGCTGTGCTAACGAATATGATATTGCAGTTTACTAACAGATACTTTAATTTTGATTTCTTTTTTTCCTTTCAATTAGTCCTTTGTTTTCGCTGTCAATTTCCCAAACCCTTGTGTTTTGAGACTATATTTTGTTTCTTCGTGTTTGATCAGGGAAAAACACAAGGGGTGTTTTTTATTTCACTTTTGTTATTCTCCTTCAGAGAAAGCAAGCAAAACTATCTTTAATTCTTTTTCTTTCTTTCTTTCTTCCTTTCATTCTTTCTTTGTCTCTTTCTTTCTTTCTTTTCTTTCTTTCTTTTCTTCTTTCTTTCTTTCTTTCTCTCTTTCTTTCTTTCTTTCCTTCCTTCTTTCCTTTCTTCCTTCTTTCTCTCTTTCTTTCTTTCTTTCTTTCCTTCTTTCTTTCCTTCTTTCTTTCTTTCTTTCCTCCCTTCTTTCTTTGTCTCTTTTCTTTCTTTCTTTTTTCTTTTTTCCCTTTTTTATTTCTTTCTTTCTTCTTTCCTTCTTTTTTCTTTTGCCACACTCTATCAGATGATTCAATTTTTTTAAAATCATGTTCTATATTTACGAATGAGAAATTTCTTTATCACAGAACGAAGAATACAAAACAATGAAGTTTTGTTTAATTAAGAACTAAGATCATCCTATATCTAAGTTCATTAGTTACAACTCATGTAAAGGCAGAGCAAGTTTACATCAACCCTTGAAATACTGAAGTACTTTTTACATTAGTATTTCCTTTTCTGAACCATTTATTTACACAGGCGGCAAGTTCATGTCTATGATTTGAATATCTTAATTTTTGGTTGAAATATTTACTATTTACTATTTTCTTCTTTTCTTCTTCTTCTTTATTTTATTATTTTTTAAATTTTTTTTCATGGAGCGGAAAAGCCTTTCAAAGCGAATATAAAACCTAAAATATGACTTTTTTTAAAGAGATGTAGTCTTTCCCTTACACCCAGAATATTTTGTTGATATGAATATTTATTATGGAGAAATCCAACTGTTATTTTTCAAACATTTCGCTACGAAAAGGGGTCGTCTGTACCCGACAGGAAACTAAGCAATATAATAATGGTAATATTAAAGATATCTTTTTGAGGAGCATGCTTATTTCAGGTGATATTAAGACAATACGCGACTGAAGTGAAAACAGAGTTTGTATACTACTCTTCTTCATGATGCCCGCTCTAACACGCAGAGTGAGAAAAGAAGTTAAAATCAATTTGTTCGGCAGTCCATTTTGACGGAGAACTGCCAACCGAAAAGAAAAGGTCACCAACACTTAGGATTATGGGGTTTTTTTTATTTTGTTGAGGTTTTGTTTTCGATTCTTTATCTTTTAGCCGTCCAAAATTTTACCTCAGTTGGCGGGAAACTTCTTCAAGCTTTAATTTGAATCCAACACCTTTCTTAGTTTAATTTCACGACTCTTAACACCTGACTGAGTCGTCTAGTCTTTATTGCTTTCTCGATGGCTCGATGTTATTTAAACACGAGAACCCAACGATAAATGATTTCCAACATATTTAATCAACTTTTTTGCTAGAAATGTTCTTCGCAATATGATTCTGCCGGAATACATAACACCT
Organism: Stichodactyla mertensii; assembly: GCA_011800005.2. Classification (NCBI taxonomy): domain Eukaryota; kingdom Metazoa; phylum Cnidaria; class Anthozoa; order Actiniaria; family Stichodactylidae; genus Stichodactyla; species Stichodactyla mertensii. Next base: position 5,071 of record JAAAQI020127381.1, on the reverse strand, counting down.
CCAGTCAATAGTGTTTGAATATAACAGGTGGTACGTGCCGTTGTAAGATAATCTTGAGTCAATCCCTATGCTCTACTTTATGACGGTTTGAACTTTTTCTCAAGCAATCGTAAATTATTCCGATCTTGATATTACTTTGTTCATTTAGACTCGTAATTTAAAGCGACTTCGTATATTTACAAAAGATATTAAAAGTCTGGGATAAAGGCGAGAAATTCAAAATAAAAATTTTATGTCAATCTTCGTTTAATTTATGTCGCTTATTTGAAGTTTTTAATTATGGTCATAATTTGCGTTTGAAACTTGTGAAATATTAAATACTTTAATATACAACTGCTTTTGATATCGGAACTTCGAGAACATCAGAAATAGGATATTTTCTTGCTCTTTTTAATTAGCTCCAATCGTTCAGGTAGTATATATAATTGTTACCGCCATAACGGTGCTTGAATGAACTATTTACACAACTATATCCTCAATCACAAACAAGGACAGCTCTTTTGATGTTTCAGTCCAATTCCTGACTGCTTTAATGAAACTCTTTATACTCAACCTTAAGTAAAATCTTTAGGAGAAAAACGTCTTTTATATTGACCACACGGTTTTTTAGATATATTTAATATCCCCGCTAACTATTAATTGATATATTAAGTATGGTCGTATAGACAGGACCTTGTATTATTAATCATAGCTCTGGGTTTTGAATTATTACATCTTCAACCACGTCGGAAATGATGGCAGTTTCACTAAAACAATGGCGATTCCTTTCTGTTAGTTTAGCCTTTCAAATAATCTCTACTGTACCCACGTGAGAAAAATCCTGGCGCGAAAGCTGAAATATTCCATCTTTTTTGTTTCAATTTGTAAGCCAGTTTTTAAATAGCTATTTCATAAATCCTAAAGATTCAATTTCTAATTCTGAAATGTAAAATAGTAGTGTATTTTAAGTTTAAATTTTCTATATCGTCTTTAAAAAGTGTTTAGCCGATGTCTTATTAGGTCTTGTTTGTCTAAAGTAATAACATTGCATATTGAAGGTTACAAGTAAAATAGATCATATATAATTTTTCTATAAACCTTCATTTTTTACGGTTAGTTTTGACGAAGCTTCGAGCCAGATCTTTGAGTTTGAGCTAATAAAAGATATTTTTTTCTTGATCAACTGTTTTCATTTGAAAATCAATTAGCTAGTACTGCGTCAGTTGTCCAAATTTGTGTCGACAATTAATTCAAGTTCCGTGAGAAATTCCTCCTTCATTTGCGCGTAGCGTTTTCTGTGCGACGAGTAGTAGTGTCCGTGTTATCGAAGTCCATCTGGTTCACGTTCTGGCACTTCAGACATCGCACTATTGCGATTCGGACTTCTTTCCTGAGAAAACCGTACAATAAGGGATTAAAGAGTGCTGTGCTGCAAGCAAGTGCCGCACAAATGACTTTACCGATTTTTAATGCTGCGGGCGTTTCCTGCCATGTTCCATCCGGTAACTTTAATCCTGCAGATAAGTAATAATGTTTTTCGTTAAAGTGTTCATCGTAGATCGTAATGATAAAATATGGTAGCCATGTTAGTATGAACGTTCCCACGAGTAACCCAATGACTTGGGCTGTTTTCATTTTTTTGGAAAAGTTCCGTCGATTGGAATCGGTGTTCTGGTCTGGAACCGACGCTCTTATTTGTCTGGCATGGCCTCTTGCTATCAGGTAAATCTTAGCGTTCACGAACAACACGCAGACGAACGGAACGCTAAACACGATCACGAAGCGAATCACTTGGAAGAGGTATTCATCATCTTTAGTAACTGCAAAGTGTATCATCTCCTGTACTGTGGAAAGAATCCACACTGATGTTATAACGACTCCCGTGTGGAATCCGTTCACCTTGGCTTCGTACGTGAGTGGATTCGTAATGGTGAAGTATCGATCAAGAGTTACTGCACACAAGTTCAACAGCGAAGCCACTCCGAGTATAGGGAACAACGTATCAAGAAAAGGCGATGTACCTGATTTTGGATTGTACAACTCGTTGATTTTTAGTGGCACTACGACGGCGGTCATTAGCAGGTCAGCTAGTGCTAAGCTCAAAACAAAACAGTTCGTAATGGTCCTCAGCTTACGCACACGACATATGGTGCCGATAACACAAATGTTCACCGCTAAACCCAGAACCATTATTGTAACAAAGTAAATAACAAGAAGGATGTGCGGTTTGGAAGAAGGAGTCGGATTCCAAGGCGGCAGAGAACTATTAGTATAGGAACAATTGAACATTGTCAAAATTTTATTTAAATACAGAAGCATCGCGGTTTTGTTGGATCCAAAGTGAGTAACATTCAACTGGGTTTTGTTGATTCCACAGTTTTCTAACTCTTTGAAAATAGCTTCGTATAAAGTATTTCCATTCGGTCCACTTCCACCAAAAGAAGAAGGAGGAAGAACCGGAGGTTGAGGAGGAGCTGTCGGTGGCGGTTCTCCCATTTTTGCTAATTAGACGTTTTTCTTCCTCTTTTTTCTGTGCTTTCATGTACCGACCGACAGAGTGATTTCGTCCGCTTTCACTCTAGATTGAGATGTCCATGTAGATTTAATCCCAGTCTTTGATCTAAACTTGTCAAATTCAAAAAGCTTCCAAGTTACACATACAAGTAAGTAATTGAGAACAGACTTGAATGTCAAATGAGTCGGTGTTCAGGATTCTTGTTAAGTCTTTCCAGCTCTCCAAGACGACCAAAGACGTCCGACGATACTGAACTTTGTGAGGTAATAAAAAAGTTGGCAGCTTTAAAAGCACGTTATATTAGTATTTTTTTAGGAAAACGTTGCTAGGTTACCTATCTATTGTTCCGGCTCAAGGCGAGTTGTGATTGGACAAATTTATGACGTCGTCGTCTCATTTTTAGAAAAAGATTTAGCAAACAGCCAACGACAGGAAGAAGCCGGGCTAGTGAATTGGACAGGGAAAGACAATGAACGATGCCATTACTCACGGATAGCGTTGTCTCACCTGCTAGGCTATGAACACACAGGATAAGTGAATTGACGGTTCTGCATCTTCTCCAAACTAAACTAGTCAAATAAAATAAGAAATAATTATAGATACAATTTCAAAACGTTTTGCGAGTGTTCGGCTCTGAATAAGAATCATGCATGCATGCAGTTTTTGATGAGAATATCAGAGCTTCAGGGGAGCTTCTAGCAAGGTTTCATTAACACCTTTTTAATAAAGGATATTTGAGAAGTATAGCGCGCAATAACGGTTTCTCTAGACTTGAATTTGACGGTTTATTCTAAAAAAGACGAACTGTAAACTTACCGAAAAAAATATGATGGAAATGATTTGGGTCATTAAGACGTCGAATAACGCGAACAGATGGTTCTCTTCTCGAGGTTGGAAAGCAGATTTAAAAGCTAAAAACAATTAGCATATTGGTATTTTTTTCATTAATAAAAACCCCGTTTCTAGTTTATTACATAATTTTCATTTCGAATTGCTCTGATTTCCACGCTTTTTTTTTTTTACCTCGTTCGCTTTCTTTTTTCTAAATAAATCAATCTATTTTTGAATAAAATTGCTTGTTCTTGCTTTATAGTTAACTTCCAAATCTATACATAGCTTAAATTATGAATTATTGTCTTGACAACTTTGCCACGTTAAAACTTCATTTCAACTTCCATCAATATACGTTTGTTCAAGGTTATTTATTTCAGGATTAAGAATTTCGATAATAGATTGTTATCGTTAGATATTTTTGAAAGAGTCAGATGTTTTAGATTTGGGTAATTAGCTTCTTTCAAGTGACAACGAAGTATAATTTTAAACGAGTGACTCGGACCAACCCCTGAGTGCGGCGTCAAAGAGGTAGCCAAAATATGTTTTCTTTGACCTTGTTCTCTACCAAAAAATGAGGCTTTCGAGATTCAATTCCATGGGGTTTTTTCTGTTATTCTTTGGGCCAACTCTGTACAAGACCGAGTGAGGTAGCTCCAGAAGCTCATAGACCTCTAGTCTGGTGGAAAAAGGAAAATTTTTCCCCTTGCAAAGGAAAGGACACTGGGCAGGCCTCCATTGAACTCAGAATTTCCTGACAGATGCTGTATACACAAGAATCGGCATCGCTCGTTCTTTTGATTGAAACTAGTTTTTCAGGAAGTATATGAAGGCGAGAAATGTGATATGCAGCAAGTTGAAATGGTAGAAGTTTAATTTGTTAGTATAGTCATAATCTCAAAGGGTTTCGTGCATTGTTTAATTTAATTTACGAACATTATATCATTCTTTTATGACAAAATGTGTCGACGTCTGCCAAATACAAAAAATGGCCATCAAAAGGTTTGAATCTGTCATCATCACCATCATCATCACCGTCATCATCATCAACACCACGACCAACACCATCACTATTATCACCACCATCATCATCATTATCATCATGATTAGATTACCATGCATTCTAGATGGAGCAGCGACTGGCCTAAATGCCTGAGGGAAGGAAAAATACTGGTATCTTCATCATTACTTTCATAATCCAAAAATAGCATCAAAATATTGTTTTCGTGATGGTGCAGAAACATTAATTTTTGGTCTTTACATGCTGCCAATATGACAAATCAAAATAACATAATTAAAACTTTAAAGTACACGATGCCGTGATGGTTTCCTCGACACAATGTCACTTTGAAATACCGGTCCACGGCTAAAAAACTGAAAATAGAAGACTCCATAAATAGCCATTTTCAGTTATTAATTTTCTAATAATAATTTACACGTATTCTTATTTATAAATAGCGGTTAATGTATCGACAATATGAACCAAGGTATTCGTAGACATCGTCCGTGATGAAGGGACGTGACTCACACTCCAGACATCGGGTTACCCAGACAGAGCAGAAAAACGACAAGGCCGCTAATTTCACGATTTTTTTTACTTAACTAGTAGTGATATGCCAAAACTATAAGCCTTTCATTTGTTTCCCTGTTGCTACGAACTTGTGACAAAATTGTTTCGAATTAGAGAAAAGCTACTTGGAAATATTCACGAAAATGTCAATTTTTCTGCTGATCAAAATATCACCT
>JAAAQI020127370.1:0-14282 GCA_011800005.2 Stichodactyla mertensii | reverse complement strand
ACCGCTATCCATAATGACTAATCAGGGAGCTCGGCCGATAAGCCTAAAGGGAGAGGTTAGTCGGCCCCTAGACCATGAATGATTAACCTCTTGCTATGATCAGTAACAATCGACCTCTCTCTAACAAAACTACTAGTCCTTTGACGCTTTGCTCCGTGTGGGAGGCGTTAGAAAAATTACGCATGCGCAGACCATAGTAAATAAAGAGCATGCAGAACATGCAGTTTCGTTATTCTCAAATAAAAAAATCGATTTTATACTGCTGAGATGCTTGGTACTATTAATGACAAATCAGCGTTAAATCGGGAATCTCTATTGCAATGTTAAGATGAACTGACTTAGGTTATTACTCTTGAAAGGTAGCTGGTCCCGATGCTGTTACTGGGGAAGAGAAGGGGTCGTTAAGATGCATCACCAAACGTACTATCAATTGCTGTAAGAAATATGATCAACATCCAAGAGTTACCAAAGCCATTTTTTCTATTGTAAGTTGTGGTGATGACTAGCAATCTACAAGAACTCCTTCTTAAACCAAGGTCATTACTTTTAGCAAATATCGTAATTTTGCTCGACCTACCAGGATAAGGATACCCTTGCACCACAGTTCGGCTTTCACTATCGTGGCTTATCACTGTGACTCCAATACCCTTCTTGTACTGCATATCACAGTAAACCTTGTATTCAGCGACACCGCCAGGCCCATCGGGGTTGATCACATAATCACCACTTCTAGTCGCACCGGCCATTGTCCATTCACTACAAGACCTTACGTAGACATCAAGCACAAGAGTTAAATTGGTAGAAGCTAGGGGGTGACTAGCAATGCAGTTGTACTCCCCACCGTCGCTTTTTGAGGATATAAACACCACTAAAGTTCCATTGGGCAGAATTTGGTGTTTGTTTATTAACCGCCCGTCATTTCTTGTCCAGGAAATCTTTGGTGCTATCTTCCCACCGTACCCTTGGCAATCAAACGAACGAGCCTGACCTACATGACCATGACTCCGACTGGGTGGTCGTACGGTGAACTTAATGTTTTCTGCGACCAGAAATTCTGCTTTCGCTTGGACTTTGTTGACTATGTTGTGCGCAGTGCAAGTGTAGGTCCCACTGTCTTGGCCTTCGGCTTTAGCGAAGGTTATTCTGTCAGCTTGTGTATTGAGTTTTTGTCCTTGGTGGGTTTGGTTGCCCTTGTACCAATTCATGACAGGGTGTGGGAAGCCTTCAGCCTTGCAGTAAATCTCTGCTGCGGCTCCTTCTCTGACGACAACATTCTTTGGTCTTTGGATGAACCTAACGGGAACTTTAAAAATTCATAATCAAGTTAAAACTGACGTCACCTAAGGGAACAATTCCTAGATTTACGTTTCATTATTTTGATAAGATTTTACATAGCTTAAAAATAAATATGTTAGATTTGAAGCTGTTTCCAACAATACTGGTGATGTTAATGGGATTATCTGCAATTCGCATCTTCCCAGGCTTTCGTATTCTTACTATTATGATGACACATTTACTTTACTTTAAAGGCCTTTCGTTGTAGTGGAACAATGTGGGTCATCCACTACAGAGCTAGGCTCCAAATTTAAGGTGAATGCCCAAAGATCGAATACTGAATTTAGAAGTTGATTTTTTCGGAGGGAGGAAAAAACGGAGAAAAACTCTCGAAGCACAGGAGAGAACCAACAAACAACTCTACTCACATGCGATAGCGAGTCCGAGTCGAGTCGAATCCACGGCTACAGCGGTGAGAGGCAGCGCATTAACCGCACACACCACCAATGCTTCCCGTTTGCCATTTGCTTTGGGTGCAGTGTCTTCTAATTCAGATCACGTGTCATTCCCTTGTGTATTTTTCCTTTGGTTATAAGTAACGCTTCTCAATACGTCATAAATGAAAAACCTAACACTGCTGGAGGAGTATCAAGCCTGACACTTCCTTGAAAATCTTTCCTTCAACATTGTGATGACAACACAGGAAGTTTGATTTGTTTTTAATAAAGTCAGTAACAGCCCCGATATCGATTCCTGAGCTATTTCAGTATGCTACTGAGCGGCATACAGTCGACTAGCTGGTATACTTACAAATGATGTTAAATGATACGAAAGCTTTTGCATTTCCTAGAACATTCTCTGCCAAGCACGCGTAAATCCCCTCGTCGCCTTTGCGCACCTTACTAATGACGAGAGATCCATTGCTGTAGATCACGTGATTTCCAGATGGCAACGGGCCAGACATTCGGTACCAAGTAATCGTGGGTTTCGGAAGTCCTTCCGCTACGCAGAAAAAGATCACGGTGTCTCCCAAGTGAACAGTCATGGCTTTAGGCGGGGTTGTGATCGTAGGCGCGTATACAGATATTCCGGGATCTCCTACAAATGTAAAACAAGAATGATTTCATGCTTATAATAAAGTCAGAGAAATTGGAAGAGGTTTTGCGCAAACACATCTTAGGAAAAACGTCCATCCCAACCATGGTAAGTGCTTTTTCTGCATAGATCATATTATGCAACTAAGGAATTCAAGCATGCATGGTTGTCGTACGCTGCATGTTTACCTTTTTGACCTTTTTCTGAAGGTGGCCCTTGGTCTCCCTTTTCTCCCTTCGGTCCCATTTTCCCTCTCGATCCCTTTGGTCCAGGGGGGCCTGGTTCTCCTTTGGCTCCAACTATGACAAGCTTTTCGTTCTTTACACTAAAGATTTTGTGTAAATTACTCATGAATAACTGGACTTGTCTTTTGATTTCTTTGTCGATATTTTGACGCAACTGTTCGTCGATTTGGACGTTATTTCTTTCGTCTGGTGGTGCGTTTCGCTTCATCTTATGACCTGCTTGAAAAAATAGATTGAAAATCTCTCGACCTCACTGTAGGAAAGAAACAAGCCGGAAATTTCCGAGGGATGAGCTGCTCAGTGAGAAAATAACTTAGTTCTACCTCCAAGAATTTTATCAAGTAGTGAAATCATAAGGAAAGCCTAGTTTGTCCAGCTCAGTACTTTCTCTTACTCAGTTTTTGGTATTTTGTATATTTATTTGCTTTATACGTATTTGCTTTAATTTTACGAATAAAAATAGCACGTTTAGAAGATCTAGCAGTACTAACGACATGGATATTGTAAAGTACCTACCATGACACTTCAACTTTAAACTCTCCAAACGAACTGCGCAATCCTGAGTCGTCTTCTCCAGTTGAAAAGTCTTGTCATTCAAAGCAGAATATCGATATTCATTCTTGATGAACGTGATTGATGCCAAAGTCAAGGCGAGAATCGAAATCAAGAGAGTTAGTGCGTGGAAAAGGCTATCTTTCCTTTCGAGAGTCGTTTGAATCGCCATCTTTGTGTGTTGTTTTTTACAGTGAATGGACCTCAACTGAGGTGAGTCACCCACTGGGGAGAAACTTTATCAGGCCAGTTATTCAAACTGATACAGACCTTTACCCTGTTCTTGCGTGCTGTCTTGTGGTTAGTTGAATACCAGTTTTTCGGCTATCACGGCACTGAATTTCATTGCCTCTGGTTCACGCAGTATTTGGGATATAGTTTATTCTTTATCTGTTTATTACAGGAATTAAAGTCACAAAAGACACCGGACCGGAAGCCTTTAAATATCAGCTTAAAAATTAAGAAATTCGGGTGTTTGTTGTCCGTAACAAGGATATTTTAAACTCCCTAAATATTCCGTACCTTTTGACGAACAATTTCAGGCCGCGCTTCAATAGACCTAATCCATTGGGCGTATTTGTTGTCCCATTTCAGAACCACGTGTTATTCGCTTGAGAATAAGATTCTTTGTTTGAGACTCATCCATATCAACGCGTCTTCTTAAGTGCTACCGAGAAACAAAGAAATACCCAAGGGAATGACACGTGGTCTGAAACGAGAAAACAGATACGCCCAATGGATTAGGTCCATAGGCCGCTACAAGAACTGCAACATTACAACAGTTCGGTCAGTATTGCCTGTATTGTTTACTCCACTGACAAGCACGGCATGTCTTATATCACTGACATAAGCCTTACGCGAGGTGCAGGCTGCAGGGGTTACAATCTCGGAAAATATTATTGGAACTAAATAGGTCATTTCGGAGTAAATGAACAATATCCTCCCTCCCCCGCACTTCAATGTTGTTTTTGGGGGTTGTTTGAGAATCATCTTGCAATGTATGCAGGAGACCACTTTACTGCTTTCATCCACAACATTAATTCGGGGGGGGGGATAAAGAAATAAGGAGACAAAAGAGTCAAAAGTAGAAAAAGCATCAGTGCGCTAACCGTTCCAATGAATTTTTTTCATGATTGTAGCTCATTAGGGTAAGATCTAGTATGGGAGGCGTAAGCAACATCTTTCTGATTCTGCATCACCTTTAACTCCTTTGTTTTTAAAAACAAACCTATCTAAAAATAGGGCAAGTATTGCATTCATGGTTTTGCTTTCGGTCCAATCAGTCTTCAGACTGAAACGCTAGAATATTCTAGACTAACACTGGAGTATTCGAGCGGGCCAGTGAGTAGCTATCTCAGGTTTGGGTTACCTGCGGCGAGTTACGTTATTGACGTCGTCATTACTAAGGCCAGCGATCCATTTGGTCAGCGTTTTGGTGTGTTTACAAAAAAAATTACTACGAAGAAAAAAATGTCTAATGTTGGAGGTACAGCTGGACGTTTTTAGCGTATAAAAAAGAATGGCGGAGGAAGACGACAATGTTGAAAGAAAATCAAGCTCTCTAGGGATATTATCGGAGATTTTGTCTAGTTTTACATCACTTGGGAGCTCAAATTCTGCTCCAGAAAGCAAAGATTCAAACGAAGGCGAGCAAACTGACACAAAACGTGCAGAAGAGCAACAAGAAGGCTGGGCTTTGACAGGAGCAGAAAATACTACAGATGTTGACTCTAGAATTGTTACTGAGGACGATAGCAACGTAGAACGTAGACAAAGCTCTTTGGAAAGGATAACTGACTTTTTCTCAAGTTTTACTTCGTCAGGAAGTTCAGAGAATTCAAATGAATTATCCACCAGTCAAAACAAAGCCGATTCAGGTGCACAACAGTTGCAAGAAAGCTCGGATTTTTCGGACGATAATGCTGCCAATTCAGGAGAAATTGCGGAGGACAGTCTCATTCAAGAGCGAACGCAAAGCTCTCTTGAAAAAATTTCGGGTTTTTTGTCAAGCTTTACTTCTTTGGGAAATTCTTCGACAGACAGTACAACAGATGATGACAAGCAAACTGACGAAGATACCGAGAACATAGAAAATGGAGATGAAATACTTGAAAATGATGAAGTAGAGGAACCTGCCGAAGGTCGCTTGAGAAAGTCTAGTTCACGGATTTTTACTGCGCCTGAAAAAATCGATAAAAAAGACTTGGATTATGTTACATTAGTCTCTTCTTGATACTCTTGGAGCAACTTGGAATGCGGGTTTGCTAGATTCTTCAACTGTAAGTACTTACAAGTACTTATAAGTCTTAGTATTTATCTTAGAGCGCTGGCACTATAACCGCGAAACAACTTAGTAACTAAATAACGCTAAATAGTAAAAATCCTTTGTTTTCCATTGTTTAATTAGTGTTGTTTTGCACTATTTAGTAAGTACTGTTTCATGCTTTTAGTGTTTGCACTCTCATGCATCACTCATTTGAAACTTCCCATCACCCAAGCATTAACAGGGCATTCACTTTTCAATACAAGTGAAAGCCTCTGTCTATAGACCTTATTTGCTTGGGTGTAATGTTTTCCCAAAGACCTTGTGGGAATAAGATTCTTTGTTTGAGGTTTATCCATATTAATGTATCTTCTCAAGAATTGCCATTAAACAAAGGAAAAAGCCCCAAGGGAATAACACATGACCTGAGATGGGAAAACAACGAATAAGTTCTATTGGGGGTCTGTGGTCTATGTAAGAAATGGGTTCCCCTCCCCTCCCCCCAAAGGAAAAGGAAAATTGAAAAATGCTCAGCCCTGTCAAGATCAAGAGCTGTGGAAATGGTGCACTTCCTTGAATAGGTAGTGAAGCTGAAAGAGGTGCAAATATCCCTTGCCTACAGTGATCAGGGAAAAAATTAGAGTGTATTTCTGTTATCAATCACTTATCTCCTACTTGTTCACATATTTATTCATTTCTTTCTCTTTTTCTGTTGTTGTTGACACTCAACATGGTAAGAGTTAATGTAAGCATTTCTTGAAGTGAATGCCCATAGTTTTGTAAGAGAGGATTTTGTATTATTATTTTGTATTCTAATAAATACTGCCACAGGTGTAGTCGAAACAGATGTTGTTTAAACTTTCACACATGAAATCCATAAAGCCTTTTTCATTTCATGAATACCTCACATAAAAGCCTCAAGGTTACTAGAATTTTGTATTCTGCATATTCTGACCTACTGTTGATGGGAAGGGTGCAGATTCACTGCATAATCTCCATTCATAAATTCATTATGAAAAGCATGATCATGACTGTGGACACATTAAAAGATAGCCTTAATGCCTGTACAAATTTTATTCCCTTTCATGATTAAGCCAGCTAGGAAAATATAACTATTGAAAAAATCAATATAAAATGTTATTGTATTTAGAGATATGATATTGAAAATTATTAAGTATAAAATGTAAAAAACATACTGGTGACCTATAATATATGGTTTAGTAAAACATATTGATATTTCTTGCAATCTACATGCATTTCTTAACCAATGAAAAGTAAGAGGTGCAATTCCTAACAAGCTTGAGTTTTGTTGATTCTTTTTAGACCAAAACTCTGAATTTATTTCATATAATCAAAACCATTTAAAAATTAATACCAAAGACTAAACTATGCATTCTAATTATGCTGTCCTTGCCTTAATTTCCTAATGAAAATCAATTAAAGTGAATATAAAATGTTTAAGCTATAACATTAGCTGAAAAACCAATAAATGGTTTACACGTCACTTAATGGTATTAAGTATTCCTATAAAAACTTCTTAAATGTTTAAACAAATGATGAATAGTGAGAATTATATTATTCTAAAAATATATTTTCCGGAATATCCTTAGAAAAGATATTGCCTACTGGTAGTGACAACCTTATTGCTTGTGAACTTGGAGGCATTTAAGAATCTGCTGAAACAAAGGAAAATTGATAATCATTATATAGAGATTATATGGGTGCGCAGAGATATGGAATTTATCTTCATGTTCAATTTGATATCTCACAAGTGAGCAAAGCTCACTTGTGAGATATCAAATTTGAACACGACAAGATAAATTCCATATCTCCAAGCGTCCACGTATTTTTCTGTTTATTATATAAACTATAGTGTTTTCAAGGATTTTTACCACTAAATACTAAAATTTGATTGGTTGATATTTTCTCATGTGAAAAACATCGTATTTTTACGTGCTGAGATACAACATTTCTCAGTGGTAGAAATCCTTGTAAAACACTATAGTTTGTATAATAATATAAAATAACTATCATCTAATATGATATTAAGAGCATGAAAACTTGGTTTTGTTATTCTTTTTTATAAAACACCATATAACGTGGAAAAGAATTTATAATGCTTAATTAAAATTGCAAGTTGCTCATGTATGCATATATGTAATGTTTCAAAGCCGACATTGAGGACTAGATGAGGTTTCCAGTCTGAGGTGAAGCCAAGGACTGGAAACATTGTCTAATTTGAATTGGAGGCTTTGTAACAACTTCTAATACTCATTAATTATTTGGGAGGGATCTATTTATTAAATGAGAATGGGGTTTTATGGTTTAAAATAAGGAACTTAAGATCAGGTAATAATCACAATTTTTGCACATGCATGAATGTCATATTAATCTGTTTATACATCCCACACTGAAAATCGTGACCAAAAAATAGAGAACCCTTCGCATCGGAGCTAAATTTATTCGGTGCACGCGGGTGAAGTGCTTAAAGGCTCTGGTTGGTATTTGGGTTTCTTGGTCAGAGATTCCAATTCCATATCATCTTCAGCGACCCGAGAGTACTATCGGCTGAAGTACTTTTTGATTCAGTGGTTGGACTGAATAGATCTTTCCCGAATTCTCTTGGATGATCATGAAACAATGGCTTCAAGTTGAGGTTGGCCTTGATAAACAAAAGAATCAAGTCTAGTCTTGACTTGGAACCATTGTTTCGTGATCATCCAAGCGAATTCGGGAAAGGTCTATTAATTTTGATCCAGTCCAAGTACTGGACTGGCTTTCCAGTAATGTCATGTGACCCGAATTTCAGCCCTGTGGTTGGCTGGTTACCTCAGGAATAATTAATGAGTATTAGAAACATTTCAAAAAATGTTGATGATCTGTGATCTGAGTCTGACATCTGAGACAGTTGAGCAACTAGCTGCAAATTTGGATATATACAAAGGTTGAATGATTTAGTTTGTTGGAATATTCAAATGTAAGTTTTTGAGTTTTGAGTTAAAAATTACATTTTATGTATTTTAGTAGGGAAATATTAAAGCAACAAATTACTTTCCATCTCAGATTCAGATTGCCCAACGTCAATGTTTATTGTAATAGGTATATTAGTGAGTGGGAATAAATTGTATGAATGAAATGACAGATTTTGGCAGCTCTCTTAATTGTTTCAGTTTAAGAGAAAGAAATTGTTCATCCTGCAGTCCAGTCCAGTTTTGTCCAATAAAAATTGTTCCAAAGTTCCTTACCACATTTTACAAAGCCTTTCTTTCCATAAGTGTTTTTGATCTTTGCTCCAGTATAAACATCAACACACCAGCAGTTTGTCTTATAGCACTGTCTGGGGGTGAAGAGACCAGTGTTCAAATTGCACTCAGGGACATATGAACGCCCTAAAACATTTATTGGAACAGGCATTCCTTGAAGCAAGATGGAAGCATCTAATGCTTGTTTCAAGGCTTTTATACATGGACTGTTAGCTGTCAAAACATAAAAAATTACTGGCTGCAAATGAAATGGTCAGTGAGACAAAATACTTTTTCCAACCATCAATATATAGGAATCACACAAGGTTGAGAACAATGTCTTAGAAGTATGCATTGTGACAAAAGCTTGGGCCAAAATCCAAATTACTTCATTAACTTCATTATTACCTAAAGAAGTCTTGTTAATTTTGTCACATGTCTGTTTTCCATTGTAAGTAATTCTAACTTCACCAGTTTTTCTCCCATTCTTGTCAACACACCAACAGGACTTTTTAAGACCAAGAGGCTGTCCACACTGCATTTCTTTGTAGTATCCCTTGCGATCACATTCAGGGATGAAGATTCCACTCTGATTTGCATCTAGCACCTTAATCTTTTCAATCTCACATGGTTTTAATGCTTTAGTTGTCTGGGTTGGTGATGGAGTTGAAAGAAGTGGCAGCGTGTTCTTGGTTTTTTTGTCTAAATTTGTTATAAACATTAAAGGATGTATTTGAAATGCATGTAACTTAAACAGCACAATATCACATAAACCAAAAAAGGGTAGCAAAAAATACCATAAATACACGAATGAACATGTGAAGGAATTAATGCATGAACGGTGGAAAAATATATTACCATAAGTAACCAAAAACCTTTGGAAACTGGAACATCTCAAGAAAGCTATCTTACATAATAAGTTTCATCTACCTTTACGTTTCCTGCTCTCCTTGGAGGTTGTTTTATCATTTGGTTTTAATGTTGGTGTGACTGGAACAGGCTTCAATCCCAGTGGCTTTCCAGCTGATAAAAAGTGATAAGATACAGTAAATCAATATCCTGTACTTTTAAAAAACAGAAATTATTCTACCCCTTAATCTTACTCGCTTCAACAAGATAAAATTGTATGCCATAGTATGAACAAGTTTGTTCAAAAGATTAAATAATGGAATGATTAGAACTGAGTATGTTTGCAGCCAAGAAAGGACTATTAGTACTTAGATTAGTTTTTCTTATGAAAACAGCGACTGCTTTGTTATGTTAAGAATTGGAGTACCCTGTAAGCAGAGGTCATCGCATATAACTCTTTAAAGCATAAGCCAACCTAACCAGACTATGGAAGGTTAGAATCCAGAGTAAGGTGTGTCTCACCAATTAAAACATTCCAAAATATAGTACTGTAATATCATAAGGGTCACTTAAGATCAAGAACGTGGAATCCTATGGGGTCTATTTTTGTCAAAAAATCCCAAAAATTCCCAAAAAGTTTGTCTCCAAATTCTATTATTTTATTACTTTTAAAATTTGATAAATAACTATATCGATTTGAACATCATTTTCTTGGTTGATTCCAAATTTTCTCCTAAAATTTAATATTCCTGATCCCTTTCTTTTCTTTAGACCACTGATACTATTAAATTCATTGAAATATACCTCATCAAATACACGGTATTGATAGCACCCTTACCATGGCAAGTCAATTGACAAGCTGCTCTATTCAAGAAGTTATTACTGTTCCCATTACATCCTCCATAGATAAATTGCTGGCATTGCTTAGTTTTGTGGTTATAAAACCACCTTGGAAAAAACCCCTGGCAAAATCCTGGCTCCTGAGGCAGATGACAGACAGCCAGTCCTTAAAACAACAAAATAACAGAGATGAAAGACTCCTAGAGATAAGGCTTTCAGAAAGGAATGTAAAGGCATTGAGATAACACATGTAGAGGAAGCATTTTATATTTCCTATCCTACAAAATTAAATGATTTGATCAGAAATTTGCACTTTTTTTTCTAATTTCATTCAATTTTGGCAGAAGTTATAAATTACTATTTCAAAGTTAATCAAGTTAAGCTGTTGAATGACGTACTTATTGCCAACGATGAGTATTTATTTCCTGTGTCATAGCTTTAATGTTAACAAAGTTTACTTAAGAAACAGTTAGCAAGTTAACCTTTGAGCTCTTAAAAGCACTCCCTCGAGATCAAAAGCTCCGTCCGTCTTTAATGTTTATTCATAATAATCGATGAAGCTTTAAGATAATGATAGAATTTGGAATTCAAATTTTGAGTTCCTTTTTTCTGCCCTCCTTGAAATTCTGCTTTCAGGTTAGCAGTTGTATAGTCTCGTTTCGAAAGCTATACGTTACAAACACTTAAATTGTTACTTTAAGGAGAATATGTAATACGTGTTGGCATGTAAAATGAGATGATGATTGAGAAACAACCATTTTTTTCAATGACGTTCCGGTAGCTGAACCATGCAAAGGGTTGTTCGATGACAGTTCGTACATTTCCTTAAAGAAATAACTTCGCGAATCAATTAATGCACCTAAGCGAATCTCTTCACAAGAGTTCACTATAAAATCTGGTGGTAAATTTAAAGGCTGATACAGAGGTTTTAGAGTATGAGCAGGATTTATAGCATACCATTGTTGGAGACTGTGGCTTTTGTGGTTGGACTAAGAGGTTTCTCGATGCTTGATGGAAGCTGTTAGGCAAACAAATTAGCCTTTAAGTAAATACCAATCACCAAGTGATTCTCTTAGCACATACTTAGCACACATGTTTGTACTTACGAAAACTACAAATATTGATAGAAGAACGCTATTGAAAAACAAATTCATCGCCATTTTTAGTTTCCTGTCGAAGAGTGATTATCATTTACGAGCTCGACTCGTTTAAATAACGGTGGATAGGTTTACATACGGGACGTCACATCCGGTAACCTTATGTTGTAGAAATTGATATGTGTGATAATATCAAGTTCAAGATTCTTCGTTATCTTTCAGATTCTTTCTAGGACTTGATTAAAAGGAATTGCCTCACGATTTAGTATTGGGAAGCGACTCTAAAGATATTTTTGTTAGGGTATCATCCATACGCTGAGCAGAACTGTCCTTATATGGTCATTTCCGTTATTTTTTTTGCCGTGCTTTACGCGGTGTTGATATATTTGGTGCATGATCTGGCAGCGCGGAGTGTGTGATGTCATTTCCTTATATTCATATTTTCTAGATTGTAGGCATTTCATTCCTTTTTCATTTTCAAAACTCTATCAAGTGTTCCCTTTCATTGTGTAAACGTAAGTCCACATCAGCTGTATGGTTGCCTATATATTGATCTGCTTTGACATGCCAAAGTCAAAGTTAGGATAGAACCGTGAAAAGCTCACGGTACGGACATGCCGTGATTGCAATGTTGCCGTGTTTGCTAAAGATTTTGATTGGATGAACAGTGATCTCGCGTGCTGTGATTGGTTCAAGGGATGTCGTCAATTTCGTATAATGACGTTGCCTCGTGCCTTGACTTTTGCAGTCACACGAAATCTAATCAACGGTGAAAGCAGGGATAATCAAGGATTTTGTCCCAGATTTTAGAATCGTCTGACCTCTGTGGATTAACCCGTTCAAACTTAAACGTTTTGTGTAGAAGAAGCAACAAAATAGAAAATAAGGCAAAAATAAAGCGTAAAACTCTGAAGGTACAACCTGCGAGTTACCGTTCTCTTTATTAAAACAACCCGCAAATTCGTTCGGTTCAACTTAAGTAACCAACTCCAGTTACCAATTCTTAACTAATAATTTCCAGTAAAAGTTTTCTCTCTACTTTTAAAAATATTATTCTAAGTTTGTCTTGTCCAACACCAACACCAATAGGTTTGCTATGTTATGTAAAACTTATAACAAATAAGATCATATGTGATTAAAATAAACGAGTTAAATTTAGATAAAAAATTATCGTCTTTACAAGTCCTCGTTATCGCGTGGATTGATTGTGTTGTCATCTGAAAGAGAAGAAAGAAAGACGATAAAATATCATGTGTTAACAGTGTATAACGGCACGCACGGGGAACAAAAGGATACTGATGCCACCTTCTGATAGCCCAGCATTCCTTTTCCTTCCACACTCAGCGTTTTTTGGTGTGTGTGTATAAAGGGGGGAGGGGGGAGCAACATCCGGGATGTTCAAAGAGCCGCGGGTCAGAGTCTGGAAGGAAAAAGGAGGAATTTCAACCACTGATGGGAATTTTAGAAATTTTTTTGCTTTTTTTTTTTTGGCTTGGTGAGAAAGTTTGGCTAGTTGCCTCTATGTTTTCTCTCTCAAGATCACGTGTCATTCCCTTGCAAATAAGATTCTTTGTTTACAGCGCTCTTCTCAAGAGTAAACGCCAAGTAAGTGTTTCTCTGGGGAATGACACGCACTTTGAAATGAGAAACATTACGCCAAGGTGGATTTGGTCTGTTTGAGAGAAAACTAGTGAAAGGTTCTTCAGTCACGTACCACACTGAACAGCTCCTTTCTTGTAGGTTCCCTCGATCTTGCCTCCATTACGGTCAACGCACCAACAGAACTCGGCAGTTGCCTTCAAATGACACTGCATTGGCATGTAGAAACCATCGACGTCACATTTGGGTACAAAGTGACCTGGTAGAGGAATTGGTTGGCCTCTCTGGATAATGGTGGGGACGTCCTTCAGTTTGGACAGACAAGGTGGCTCTAATTCAAACAAATAATTTATTTAAAATGTTATTTAAGAAGCCAAAACATTACTTTTATTTGTTGTTCGTGATATTCGGAGGTAATGAAAAAGTCAGGACCCTTTGGATGGCTTTGTAGTCAGAATTATGAATGTAATTCAGTAATGTATGCGCAAATGTTTGTTGAATTGTTCAGTGAGTCTTCTCATGCATGGAATGCTTGCAGTCAAAGCTTGTAAAAAGGTTAAAAACCGTCTACTCCAGTAGCAACCCCCCCTCCCCCCCTCACACACACACACACACACACACAAAAGAAACAAAATAAAAACAGGAAGAAAAAAGATGCAATTACTCGGTCAAGGATATTATTGATGTTAAGGCGCTGTTACAGGGTGAAACTTTTACCTGAAACTGGTGTGCAACCGCCGTTGCGAGTCAAACTTCACGAGGGTGTTACACGGTGCAATTTCGTCCTAAAACTTGTTCGCGACACAAGTTTTGGTTCCACTAGTAGAAAGCAGTTCTACTTTTGGCGAAACTTTGGAAGGTCTCACAAAGCTAGGGTGTGTTGCACGTTCCAGTTCGTAAGATAATAAACGTGGCCTTGTAACAGGGCCCGGCATTTCGCGGGTCGTACTAAATATTTTAGATTTGACGTCCAAAACACTAGTTTGTCACTAATAGTAGCAAGTATCCTGGAGCAGATGAAAATCGATTATTTATTTAAGAAATAACGAAACTAAATGTTCTATACTGTGCATGTCTAGCTTTTCTATCGTCTCCCACATGGAACAAAGCGACAAGGGATAATCAGCTCTCAGAGCGAGAGTTCGATTGTTACTGATCACAGCAAGAGGTTAATCTTACATGGTCTAGGGGCCGACTAACCTCTCCCTTTAGGCTTCGGCCGAGC
>JAAAQI020127358.1:0-30428 GCA_011800005.2 Stichodactyla mertensii | reverse complement strand
TACCTTTCTATGATTTAGCTCTACACTTATGTGTATTGAGCACTATTTAACGGTGTTGGCAACCTTGCAATATTAAACATTATTTTATTAAGAATGTCTGTTTTTAAAAGGCAAATGTCGAAAAAACAAATTGAAGTAACGTGACCATGGGAACGACGAGTTAGTCACAGACTCGTCCGTTGCACATGTTGTGTGCAAACATGAACACTAACATTTCTTAACGAGAACCAATCACCGATGGTTCATCGATGTTGTATGAACAACTGATTATACAAGATAAACTGGCGTAGTTCTCTTTTGATCTTACAAGAATATCACGTTATAACAAAAAGAGGAAACACAAAATGAGAGAGAAAAAGAGCGATAGGATGGACGAAGATGTGAGTGGATCTGTGAACTATTTGATGCACACCATACAACGTAAGTTACGTATCTGATAAAGACTATTAGAACACTACACGAAAAAAAAACCTGCATTGCGACTTGCACTCTATGATATCTCATTCATCCACAGCTTGCTTGGATTAAATCGATTAACACGAAGTTAAAATCCAATTTATTTGTAACAGTTTTTATTTGGCCTTTTAGTGACAATTTTCCCCAAAACCGTTGATTCAATCTTTTCAGAGGTTGTGGGGTCTTTGAGTGCGCCTAAGCGCTGGCCGGATGCGCAATTCGTCAGCTGCACGATATCTCGATTTCCGCATTAAACAGTCTGACCCATTGGTTATCAGGACTAAATACTAAAAACACTCCTTATTCTGTTTTTATTGGCTACCGACTATTTTATTTATCTTCGAAAATAATTCGAACAGAAACTGGAAACTCGACATCTCTACTGCATTGATTGTTTTCTGATATAGTTTTCATTGAATTGTGCGGCGACGAGTTTCGAGACCTTAGTCTTTGCGGACCTCTTTAACTTGTCTGTCGTCCCATTGGTTCGTTACTACAAATACCTTTTGTTGGATGTCAATTGATAACAAACAGCAGAAAAGGTATTTGTAATCTGACCCTACGCACGCTTCATTCTCAAGCACTGTATTGGGGACGAAAGAGTACTATCGCCACGCACAAACTACACCTCAAGAAAACTGAAAAATGTCTTCTAGAGAAAGAACAGAGAGTAAAATCAAATACGAGCCGGCAAGTAAGTGTGCCATCTTTTGATCTCTATCGCCTAGTTTTCATTTTAACACTCGACGATAGTCCCAGCACAGCCTAGTTAGACGTCGCTACTCTGGTATGCGCTGAATGAAGATGTGTTATTTGTGTTAGCATTAGTAAAGAGCAGGGTAGAATGAAAACTAATTTCACTCTGTAATCATACTAGTGTGTTAACCTCGAAAGGCTTACTATTCAGTGTTTTCCCGTGTTTTTGATGCTGAAAGATCATTGTGGAATCAACCAACATTTGTTAATTAGCAAAGGGTAGAAAGCTCTAATCACGAGACCTGCATTGTTAAGTAATGATTTATTTTGCTGTTAAATTCTAGTTCGTATAGCTTCAAAAAAGATGCGTTCTTTTTGGTACGACACCAGTCTGTGCCAGGCGGCATCGTGTCGTAAGTTACAATTTAGCCTCCGCTGCATCCAGAATTGTAGTAAAAACGTCCGGATGCGCGCAGGCTAATGTTACTACAACGGGAGTCCAAGTATTTACTATAAGCTAATGTAATTCAAGTCAGTAACTCAGGAAAAGGTCGTCCGAGGGGTCAAAGTCAGAACTTAAGTCCAGCTTAAATTATAAAACAGCGCTTAAAATTTTTAGCAAATCGCTTTTTGTTCACCCTGGGATTCCAGACGTTCAATTCGCTAGAGCGAGTATAAATTATCTCTATGGACCCCAGGGTACTTTTTGTCCTGCCTCACGATGAAAATTCTATTCAAAGTTACTTCTGATGTTCTGGACCTTTTGGGACGGTTGTTTTTGTTTTTGTTTTTGTTTTTGTTTTTCATCGCCTGTAATAAGAGCAGACATTTTCCCCGTCAAAACTAATGGTCAAATTTATGACGAAATCCCATCTTTACGTAAAATGTACAAGAAATTTAGATTATTGAGTTTTAAAATGATTTAATTTTTACACAGCGGCTATTCGTACGGTAACCGTACGCCGACTTGTTATTTCTATTCGTACGGACATTCAAATATTTCGATATTTTGAAGAAGATGAATGAAATATCGATTAAATACTATGTTAACTTTGTTTAGGAGTGCATCACCACACGAAAAAGCTCCAAAAATCTTGTTTCTACTTCTTAGATTGGAACAAGCATAGAACACGACGAAAGGAAATGCGACACTTAGGAAATTTTCGCCCGCACGATCAACCACGGCCGGGCAAAAGATTACCAAATTAAAACTGAGAACTATCCGCTCAATTGCGTTCGAGTTTCATTCGAGTTTCTTGTATTTTTATAATCGCTTTATCCCATAAACATATGTAGGAACGTTTTTTCGTGGAAAATTTAGCCGCATTTCTTCGCGATCAGAGATAAACTACTCTTCCGTACGAATAAGTCACGCATGCTATTCGTACGGCATAATAAAGCACCTATGAGTTTAAGTCCTTTGGGGAGGGATGAGGATTAAAAAAAATTGAAAAATTCGGATGCCCTAACTTGGTGACAGTTTATGACAAAAAAAAAAAAAAAAAAAAAAAAAAAGGAAAAAAAGAGAGAGTTTAGGTCACTAAGTGCAGGAGAGGCTTTCTATGAGTTGCCTTGATTAAAACAGATTCCACCCATAATGCACCGCAGTACAAAGATCTCTGGCCATATAACTTGCGGGCTCATGTTGACACTTAAGAACCGGAAGTAAAATATTGAACAGCAAAAAGCAGTAAACGATGGCGAATGCCTAAATATCTGATCAGTGCAGCCATAAATAAATGCTATCAAGAGTTAACTTCATTCAGACAGCAAGGCATCACATGGCTCGTGTGTTTGCAATATCGGATCTCCACGTAGATATATCAGACAACTTAAAATGGGTGAACTCATTGTCAGAATCCGAGTACAAGCAAGATATTCTTATAGTGGCTGGAGACGTTACTGATGATATATTCTTGCTAAAACACACTTTACAAAGTCTAAAGAAGAAGTTTTCCGAAGTCTGCTTTGTGCCAGGTAAAATTTTGTACTAATTTCGGTGTGTTGAACAAGCAGCTTGTCTCATGGGGTTATTCATATGTATTCTTCCCACCGCTAAATTTAATCTTAATTAATCTACATAAATAAGCTTTAGTAAATATTTATAAGCTCTATTTGTTTTGTTTATAGAGTAGATACTAGTTAAAATTGCTTGTTTGCAACCATTCTCAAGAGGGTCAAAAGACAAAGGCATGGCGACCATGTTGGTAGTACAGACTAAAGGACCTCATGAGAAATCTTTTGTTTAAGACTATTAACATGGCCTTGATGATGTGCTGTGCAACAAGCAATGCTTATGAGTGGCATATCATGGAATATCCCCATACATCACAGCTTGCACTACCATTTGTGTCCAAGCTTGAAGCGTGAACTATTTTTCGGGTTTGTTTACGTTTAAAACGCGACACTTTGGCGGCGAAACTGTTCCTTTGAGTAGCAAAATGTATGCATTTGCGGCGGGACATTAAACATGTGAAAAAAAAGCCCTGAGTTACCTCCAAGCTTATCCTGAACTTGTAACTTTTGATAAGGAAGAAACACCGCACGCAAGTCTCGGAAAATTAGGAAGAATTTTTAAAGAAATCTTAGTTTCACTCCGAAACTAGCACTTCATGTGAACCGAACGTGCTTGTCTCGTGTTCTAAACATTAGTGTGCCGCCTCAAATGCAGACATTCCATTGGTCAAAGTAACAGTTTGGCCGCCAAAAGTGTCACGTTTCAAACGTGAACAAACCCGAAAAATAGTTCACCCTTCAAGCTTGGACGCAAATGGTAGTATTTTCTATGTGTACGCACGAGCAGAAAGTGCTGTATACAAAAAATTACAAGTGACAAATGGGATTTTCCATGGTGTGCCACGAGAAAGCATTGTAGTTTATCCCACACCATAGAAAACACAAATGCATGATGGTAAGGAAGAGTGGAATACCGATGAATATACAAAGGCTTTCTTGCATTCTGATTGGCTGTATTTTCTGTGGTGTGGGATAAATAATGGTATGGCTCTGTATACTGTTTCATGACTATGTCTGTTTTGGTATTGATGGCATTTCATAATTTTTTCAAGGTAACCATGAAATGTGGATACGACCCAAGAAAAATCAAAGTGAAACCTACCAAGAATCTTTAGAGAAATTTAATGCCGTAGTTTTACTATGTGATAACATAGGAGTCCATACTAAACCCTTAAAAGTCACTCATACTCAATATCCTGTGTGGATAGTACCGCTGTTCTCATGGTATACTCAACCGGAAGAGGACCCAGATGATACTTTGTATGTTAACTGGGAAACTGAGGACAAAGAACTGACAAAAATGGCATGGATGGATAATCAGTTCTGTATCTGGGATTCTTTAACAGATTTTCCAGCAAAATACTTTGCAGGTTTGAATAATGAAAGACTACATCCCAGCTATGACTATCCTGTAATCTCATTTAGCCATTTTGTTCCACGATATGATCTTATACCTGCCTCACAGAAAGATTTAGACCGAGTGCACAATGAGAGACGTATTATGGGCTTGCCTGGTCTCAATAAACCCAATGTTCAAGGAGCCAACATAAACTTCAATTTTAGTCGTTATGCTGGGTGTAAAACTATAGACAAACAAATAAGGCAACTGAAATCAAAAATTCACATCTTTGGCCACCAGCATCGTAACAGAGATTGTGTTATTGATGACGTTAGGTATATATCATTTTGTTTAGGGTACCCTAGGGAGAGATCTATGGGACTCATGTGGGGGATGTCTGAATACTGTGGTCCTCGGCAAGTTTGGCCAACAATATAGATGGGACAGTACTGCCATCTTGGTGGTGCATCCAGGTTAAAAATAATAATAGTGTAAAAAATTGTCTAACACATTGCTATGTATGTTTCTACCCAATTCAAAATCTTTGGGAATAAACTTTTGTTCCAAAAATTTCCATATCATTTGTATGTGATATCAAAATACAAAAGACAAAGAATCTTATTTCCAAAAGATTTGAATTGGATGTAGCAACGTTAGCCGATTTGGTCCATTTCCATAGCAAGTAATGTCATAAGCAGTGGTGCATTATGTATTCAAGCTTTTAGCATTCTTTGTTTGTATGTTACATCATTGGGTCCACGTCAGTGGTATCTAAAAGTTTCTTTGGACCTTTTGTTAATTCCACCAACGTGAACATCATATGCCTTTGTTTTTGGAGCCTATAAGAATGTCTGCAAAACATTAATTACACTTCTTTTGGATTTTTTTGAGGAACTATATTTATTTTCTTAATAAAGAATGATTCCATTTTGTTTTTTAAATTCTATTCTAGTTGTACAGTTTCTATAAAATATTTATTTGTGTAGTTGAATAATATTCCTCTTTCAAAATCCTGTAAAATCTCTATTGTTTGACTAGTGTTTCCCATTAAAAGCTGGCTGCCATGAATTTTTATTGAAAAATCTCTATGAAAATTTCTTGTACAACTTTTTTTAGGACATCCATTGACAGTGTTTAAAAGTACATTGTACAAGTACATGTATTTTGACAGCCAGTTTTTCACAATGACAGAAGAGTTCTAGCTACTAACTAATGACCTAACAGAAGGAATAAAATCAAGCTAAGTTCATATTGAGTCAACTACATAAGGTGCCATTACTCGCCATGAGTGGCTGAAATCTCATGGAAATCAGATTCCTTATCAGCCACATGCAAGAAATACTTGAAAAACTCATAGACAGACCAGCAAATTGCACAGGATGGCATCTGATAAATAACTCTGGCTTGAAGTCCTTGAAAGTAGCCAGCAAGGCCACGCATTTGGTAAATAGTTCTAAAGGCATTAAACATGCCGCTCACATATAAGACATGTCCTCGATTTTTCCCCACAAGAGCAACTACTTCACTTTCTTGGGTATTAAGCAATGTCTTTGCAACATCAAGTGGTGTGGTAATAGCAGAAGCAACGGCACCTGCTGTAGCTCCTGCAATAACATGAGTCTTTGGATCATAACCATTTGCTGGATTTAGTTTTTCACGTGCAAATTCATAAACCATAAAATGCAAAGTCTGAAATGGTATGTTCATAGAAAGTTGTGTTGAATAGCTGCGATAGAATGCCTGTAGTCCTTCTTGCTTTAAGATTGTTCTAGCACAGTGGATTACTCCTCTGTATGGGCTGTTATACATCTGGAGTCTTTGCTTGATAACTTTGTTGGAAGCGAGAATGAAAAAGAGAAAAGTAGCATTAGCAATACATTAAAAAATTAAGAAGACAGTATACTGGAATAATAATATATTCAACTCTAGTTCACAATCAGCCCACAGATTGTTTCAGGGTTTAAAGTCTATGTTTTTTACTGGTTTGATATCTTTGATGTTTTGATTGCAAAAATCTCATTTTATATAGCTATGTAGAATAGAAAGAGCATACTGGTTGTTCAAATCATTGTACAAAACCTTTCAATGGAAGCATACCAATGAAATCAATGTGCATAATGCAAGGTTAAGAACCTCTCTAAGTGCATCTAAAACTCTTTAACTTGAAATAGTTTCCACAAAATAAAAGAAAAAAAAAGGAATGAACTGATATCTGTTTAAAGAGTCCAAATTGAAATGTTACAGTCATACATCATCAACATCTCATTGAATGATAAGCATGTACTCTTCCAAAAACTCTAACTAACAATTCAATTTTGACTCTGCAAATGCAGTTATTGATTCCCTCAACTTTATAATGTGCCAGCAGAGTCCTTAAAAGTTTCTTTTCACAATGAAAAATATAATTTATAAAATCAAAGTTGAAGCAACGTATTCATGGATTTTTGATGAGCACCTCTAGGTGGACACAATTTATTAGTTTACTTATATATATATATATATCAAAAAGATAAAGTAATTAACCCACCCTCTATGGGATTCATGGCACCATCATGGAACACAGTAGCACACACTCCAGCGACACCTGTGAAAAAGAAAGAGGAGGAAGCCAAATGGCACACACAAGGCAATTATTAATGATCTAATTCAGGACGCATCCCAATAAAGAGAAATTAACACAGGTAGCATAGCAATGAGTGCATGTACTTCCCCTTCACCACTGCAACCCAGCCAGGATGGATTTCTGAACCCAATGTCATGGAAGTAGTCTTGTTTGTTGGTTCTCTCCATTTTTATCTGGGTTTTTTAGTTTAGCTAATTCAATCCACAAAACTCGATAAATTCCATTTGAATACAGTGTCAGAGATGATAAACTATGTTGCAATTCCACTGCTAAATCTGTTAACTATTATATAATCAGGAGTGGAAATAAAGTCCATAGGATTTTGTGAGGCCATAGATATTCACAATTATTCTCTGAACTGGAGGTGAATCATGGTAGAATATTTACTGAGAATATTTACCAAGACTTGAAGCATTGAGGTAAATATTCCTAAAACTGCTATTCACCACCAGTGAAGAAAATAGTTGTTTTAGTATATACTAACTTCACAACCCAACACTAGGATTCTAGAAAAAACAATTCATTAAAAATACAAATTTATTTTCAGAGAAGCTATATCCCAAGCTTGGGAAGTAGATACAGTCTCAATATTTGAAGATAGTGAGCCAATAGATCTATAATTGCTTGATCTTACAAGGTTGTGAAGTTGGTATATACTACAATGGAATACTTTTTTCTCTACCTTACCGTATGAAAGTGGACTATACTCCTTGCTATTTCCTTTCAGTGTTTTCTTGACAAACTCGTAGGAACCGAAGTACAGAGCGTGTGCAGGGCCAGCTCCTAGAGCAACAATATTCATACCACGTAGAGGGGCAAAGAGACCTTCTTTATTAATGATGCTTTTCAGTGCATGAACCAGATTCCTGTATCTTGCATTAGGGTCGGGTTTTAGGCTCTGCATGCGTGTCTGTAAGGCAATAAATCAGTGACTTTATTACAACATTATTATCATTATTGTATTTGATGTCGTGGTGACATTCTATGAAATCTGCCCTATGCAAAAGGTAGATTCCTATGACAAGGGCGTGTACTGTGACCATTCAAGTACTGTGTACCACAATCTTTCACAAAAAAAGTTCAGGAACTTCAAACATTTTAGCTTTTCTCTAACATTTTGAATATTGCAGCATAACTCAATAATACGTCTTCATTTTCCTGCAGCATAACTCAATGAAATGTGTCTTCATTTTCCCCCTGCTATGTGGAACAACATACAGTAACACTGAAGTGGCTTTCCATTGTTTTTGTGCAAATCCTCCAATCACGCAATACATAATTACAGCTACAGTTAACTACTGGCTTTTATGTTTGTATAAAATGGTTCAGCAAGATTTTTCAGCTTGCAGGGTTAAGGCTGGTTTACATGGTACAACTTTTTTCTAAGAACTATCTCATGTGATCCATGCTTATGACACAAATTGTTTCCTGTAAATCAAACCTTACAACTTGCTTGCAACTGTTGTGTACAACAAGAAAAAAGTTGTAGGGTCGATTTACACAAAGCAATTCATGTTGTAAGCATGGCATAAGAGGATCACATGCAGTAGTTGTAAGCAGAGGTTGTAACATGTAATGTATAGTTGTAATGCTGTAATTTATAGTATAAAATATCTCACAGTATAAAACATCTCACAGTATATATATAAAGCGTGGTTCACACTAGCGACACAAGGATAAGTGCAAGCAACATGTGCAGACTCGGTAGTGCATTGATTACCGAGGCGTGAGAAAAGACAAGCACCCCTAATGAGAAGTACATACACTTTTGAGTCTGCGTATGTTGCTTGTGCTTATGCTTGTGTCACCAGTGTGAACCAGGCTTTTTATGACGTGTACTCAGACGCCAGCTAGGAAAATTACTTTTTATACTTTTCGTTTTTTCAACGTCAAAACGTTGAAAAACTATAAGTTCAAAAATAATTATCCCACGTTATAGGCGAAAAAAGCACTTTTGTGATGATCAAACTTAGTGTGTTTTCCCACGTGAGTAACGTCACACATGACTGCAGCAAAGCACTCCCATCTTTAGTACTGAAAACGAAGATAAATCTATCGGGTTTCACTTGTAAACTCTTCAGTAAGAATCAACAGAGATCAATTTTGGTAAAAATAGGAGTTAAATAATAAACTATAACCTCTGACTCGATACTAAGGAAGTTCAATTGGCGAGATGAATTTATATATTACGCAACTTCTCTGGTCTTCTCCAGTACACAAGAGATGAAGTCAAAATCACGAATTTTTACACTAGATTACATTGCAAAGGGAAGATATCTTTCGAAATTAGTAAAGAAATAATTGTACTAAATGATAAAAATGCCTACAAAGAGTGTAAAAAGCATAAATTCAGAGTCGTTAAATTAACGAATGATGTACAAATAGAATCAAGGCAGAAGTAAAGTACATTATGGAAGTCCGTTTTCGTGCTTCACGCCAAACAAACAGATGTACCCGCAAAGTACCACAAGTTTAAGCCAAAGTTTCTAATTTGATCGCTCATAACCCAGTTAAAAATTAAAAACAGTGAAGATTAATACCTTAACACAGTCTATAGGATACATCACACAGTGTTCCATCACTCCAGCCAACCCTCCCGCCATTAGATGGATCGTTACACGTTCTGTCGGCAAGCTCTCGTAGTCTGGTCCCTCCATACTAGACAACAAGGCTCCAAGACTTTGCACTTCCTAAGAAAGAACCGAACGATTTTACTATCCTTCACGACCCGCCATCTTTAAATTGGAGGTCTTTTTACCCAACGTGAATGAGTGCATGACATAGCACTGGGGATTGACCAATCAGACGATGATATTCCTTCACGTTCCAGTCAACAAAATTCACGTGTTTGCCCAGTAAAACCTACACGGTAGAACTCATTTTCTACGCTTTGTAATTGGTAATATTTTCGGATAAAATTCTTGAAATCATAAAACTAGCTTAACGACTGTTCCAGTCATAAAACTGACGTTATTTGCCCACCAAAGCTTGCACACTAAGACTCATTTTCTACGCTTTGCAACTGCTTGTATTTCAGATTAAACTCTTAAACTAACGAGCCTAAATTAAAAGGAAATACTTTCACATTATTGAGTAATCATCAGTCCATCCAAAATCTCCGATAGTTACTCAGTCCAATTATTTTTGCAATATCAGTGCTTTTGATGGAGTCAAAATTACTGAAAACGTAATTTTTTTTGAACTATCATTTTCTATTTTCTTGATCTTTTTGGAGTTTAAAAATCGCATTCACATTCCTAACATACACTTTAAACAGGGGAGTTATGTAATCAGAAAAACTTTAAAATTTTGACATTGAAGATTCTGAACACTGTAGAATATGATATTTCTCTGTGTGTTTGTCGAAGTTTAGTTCCCGTTCACGTTTTTTTACTCCTTTTCTTTCTAGTAACTTTTTGCTTTGTAATTTGCTACGCCCCAATGACTACGTCGTTTACATGCAGTCATCCGTCGTGAAGATTAGTTTCTAACTTGAAAGCTCGTGCAAAATCATAAATTCGTGAAAGTTTTTAAATAACCTTCAAAATTATTTGGAGTTATAACATGAAATTAACTTCAAGAAGTAATGTAATATATTCAACTATTGCTAATAAGCCGCGCTAATTCTTCTCTACAGAAGCATTACACAGATCGAAAATCTGTGCAATTGCAAAAAGAATGCATTTTATAGAATGCCTGAAAAGGGTATTACAATAGCTTTTACTTTAACTGGTTTGCAAGCTTTGTTTCTAAATTCTAGCTAATTATTTTTTGTACTTTTTTATAGAGTAATTTTGTACCATGTTTGTACACAAGACTCGAGACGTGTTTTGACACATTTGCATCTGTACCCGGGCTTACCTGGGCTTCTGTAGTCAAAGCCATCTTAAAGACACATAAGTAGCTCTTTGAACAGAACAGCGGACTAGAATAACACGAGACAACCTGAGAAAGGTGCTTGTGAACTTTAAGCACGCGTATTCACAAGCCTTGCGGGCTCGAGAATGCAGCAAGAAAGACTTCTTCAGCAGTCCTGCAAACTAAAGAGCAGTCTTACGTAACCTCTTTTTATAGCTGTCAGAGCAAAGGGAGTGCTCTCTCTAGGATGACCCCTGTGGAGGCATTTTACGCACGAATACTATACTAGACGTATCACACACCAAGAATCTTTGAACTTTTATTTCAATCATAAAAACATTACAAATATAACCTCTCTTTATAAATATTTAATATACAGACATCTGAAAGTGCAACCATGCACAGAAATTCGAACAGGGTACTATATTTACATGTCAAATATGTATCGAAGCGAAAATATGGTCTTTGGCTCTAGACAATAACCAGTTATCGCTGGAGGTGTTTTTGATCTCTTCTAAGCTTTATTTTGGTGTGGATGGTTCTTTTTTTTGTAACACATTTTCTAAGAATTGGATAACATCCTTTGGAAAAAGATAGGAAGACAGGAATAAGAAAGGAGAAAAGGAGAGAACTTGAAGTGTGTATAAAAATTTCCAGAAATGGTTGATAAGATTTTTTGTTTGGGTACCTTTCTGTCAAAAGATTCCGCAAACTCAATAGGCGTTCTACCATACTGTTGAAGCATTAAGAACAAAACAAAACAACACCAAACAAAGTTATAAAGTAAACCTTAATTAATGAATATGTCAAAGAACTCTTTAGGAGCTAACATGACATCTGACAAACACTAATACCAATTGATTATGTAATAACTGCATCAGAAAAATATTAGGGAAAAGTTGTATAAAAACTAACTACTCAACACAACTAAAGTGCAAATGTTTTGATAACGTGCAACTTTAAAGAATGCTTTAGAATGTTTTTATTTTTTTTTGCCTTTTGTAATGTGACTGGAGGATTCTTCAAGGTCTAGTAAGAGCCACTGAGCATGAAACCTGATCATCAACAACCACAAGCAATGAAAACAATATGCAAAAATGTTGACATTTGAGACTGATTTTGACTCCTGGTCACGTTCTGGTTTGTATGTAGCCTGTTGCTACAACACTAAGCCTGCCTACGTAAACGTCCTTGGTGTTGTCACATAAAGCTTTACTCTCTTTACTCGTGGGGAGTAAAATGTAGCGTGACAACACTAAGAACATCTGCGTAGGACACTAATCTGTATCTTACCTGATTTGTGTGTGTCAAATCTGCTCCATTCTCCACTAACAGTCTGCACAGATCTATGTTACCAGTAACTGCTGCAGCCTAAACACAAGAAAGGCTATTGGCATTATTTACTACACTTACCAGAATCCTTTGTGCACTTTCATTTGGGGAGCCAATCAGAAAGTGAAGTTCTTAACAGTTATTGTAAAACACTAATAAAGTTAACCAAGTTTCAGGTAGAATTACCATCAAAGGTGTTGTTCCTGTTTTGTCGGCTCTATTGACTTGTGCTCCTCCTTCAATCAGTACCTTTGCTACTGCGGCAGACCCTCCTATGTTAGCTGTATCAAAACATAGTTCTAAATTCAACATATATCTTCAGCTTAGGTCAATTTCAGACCATCCCCCTCCATGAATCCTTCACCTCTCTTCTGCCCACCTGCAAACTTAATCTATTATGTAAGTCTAATATGCCCTCTGTGGGTGACAGGGTTCATGCTGAAGTATTGACTTAAAATTCAAGGAGTACTCAAGGAGTTTAAGGGATAGTATGGACCCTGGTTACTGTTGATCTCAGGATTTTATACACACCAAGTCTCATGAGGGGTGACCAACTTGAATCATCTAACTCATCAACCTGCAGCATAACATGATCATTGATTACCCTGGTGTTTACAATAAGTGACAGCAATCCATCCATTCCCAAAAAATGATATAAGATGTCAACACCATATTGGTTGATGTAACAAAAGAACATCAGGTGGATTCCCATATATAAGGGGACAGGGATGCTCATTGGAAAATTTGAAAATGACCCCTAAAAGGTACCTGAGTCTTGTCCTGGTGGGCGTGGCAACAAATTATTATTTACCCCTAACAGTACCATCTATATATGAAATGTTCTAAAATCTAATAGTAGTAAAGACACTAGCTTAGAAAAAGTTTAAAAAGCCTTCAACGTCTTGAAAAGGAGCTTTACCAGCAAATGCCCTAAAAGGCGAGGGTACTAGCTAACTTGGTTAGAGATCCTTTTTGATTTTCTCACCCTAAGAGGTACCAAACTACCAATTTTGATCCCTAAACGGCATGACCAGCACCCCTGCCTCTTTTGTGGGAAGTCCCCCCCAGTCAGAAAAGAACTGGAGTCCAAACATTTGGCTCAAGTCATCCAACATTGTGGCTGTATATATGAAACCCAAGGATTAAATGTCAGCCTTTATCCTGGCCATTGTTGAATTCTTCTTTAAGAAAAACCCTTCCTTCTTAAACAGAGTTGATTTGATAATTGTTGGTTAACCATTTTATACTCACATTGATTCCACATTCCAAAATCCATTTCACTACATCTTCCTTGTCACCATCTATAGACCAGTGTAATGCATTGGAGCCCCCATGGTCTTTAGAGTCAAGAAGAGCTCCGTTTTCTTTGAGATAAGTTGCTACAGAAAGATGTCCTCCAAAGCATGCCAACATCAAACTGAAAGATTGAATGAAAAATGATGTAAAATGATGATTAAGAATTAGTCCACTTTTCATCCATTAATCCTTCCATCCATTCTTCTATTCATTCTTATCCATCCATCCATCCATCCATCCATCCTTCTATTCATTCTTATCCATCCATCCATCTATCCTTCCATTCATCCATCCATCCATCCTATTCATTCTTATCCCTCTATCCTTCCATTCATCCATCCATCCATCCTATTCATTCTTATCCATCCATCCATCCATCCATCCATCCATCCATCCATCCATCCATCCATCCATCCATCCATCCTTCCATCCTTCCATCCTTCCATTCATTCTTCTGTTCATCCAACAATATGTTCAAATCATCCATCTTTTCACCTATTCATTTGTTCTATTACCTTGTCTTTCCACTGGCATTGCTGTAATTCACCATTGCACCATGCTCCACCAAAGTTTCTACAATACTATAAACAATTTACCATGATACATAAAATTAACAATTGTAATAAAGACATTTTTAAATTTGTATGTATGTTAATACAAGTTAGCTGCAGTAGCTGTCATTAAAGACGATACATTTTTCCTCTACCTTGAATAACCTTTCTGAGATGCAGTCATAAGTGGTGACATGCCAAGATCATCAGGCACGTTGACAAGAGAATCCTCACTGAAAAAATGGATGAATGAATGAATGAATGAATGATGAATGAATGATGAAAGATAAATAAATTGCAGCATGATGAACAAAAGTGTGACCACTATTAATGTATTTGCATACAGTTTTATACACAGAATTTTGCTGCTAAATGAGCTTTTACACCCCTAATTTGGTGAAACCAGACAGCTTCTCATTAAAAGGTATGTGAATATATTAAAAGTGGCAATACTTTTGCACGTTGTGCTGTAAAATGGTTGGATGGATGAATGGATGAAGGGATGAGTACGTAAAGGGATATCTTCCTTGATAATTAGTTCAGAAAAGTTGGCTTTTGTTTTATGTACAACAAACCTTTCATTTAGGATGGCTTTGACCTTTTCAAGTTCCCAGTTAAGAATAGCTTTATGAATATCTCTGCCTATTAATGGGACTTCTACATGTATAATACATAACAGAATTATAAAATACATAGTTAATGCCAAAGTATTTAAAAAATAATCAATAAATAGTATAAAAATTTAATTTAAAGTAACTTACTTGTTGTAGTCACAGTAATCACAGAGCTCCAAGGACTATTTCCATGGTCATTAGACACACGTAGACGATATCGATAGGTAGTAATTGGATCTAGTCCTCTGAATACATTGCTTCTTGAAAAACCACTTAAAAGGTAGGGAACATTGAGTAAATTTAAGAGAAGAAGAAAATGAAAACAGTGCAAAAATAGTTACATGTAAGATTACATGGACTAGAAATAATGGAAAGTTATAGTGCTTAGAAAGGAGGTTATTCTGGGCGAAAGACCCTTGGAAATAAATTCGGAAAAATTAACTTCCGACCTTGCTGGGATTTGTATATAGTCATTCATATAGTCATTTCACTTTAATTATGGTGACCAACATCTATTTCACCCCAGCCTGCTCCCAGTCTGACCTTGTAACTCAGCTGGTAGAGCATCGGTAGTACAAATCCGAAGGTCGTGGGTTCGAATCCCAGTGAGGTCAGAAATTAATTTTTCCGAATTTATTTCCAAGGGTCTTTCACCCAGAATAACCTCCTTTCTAAGCACTATAACTTTCCATTATTTCTAGTCCATGTATTTCATAGTGCCACGCGGTTCACATTCATGTAAGATCACATGTTAGATACATTTTTTGCAGACATCATAGAGTAAAAAGAAATGAAATGGATGAAATAATAATAGCAATACTTATTCAGTTGTCTCATGACTCTGCATTTGTGGATGAACATGATATTTTGATTGCTACTCTAAGTGTTTATCATCCAATGGTGTAGATACTGGATGGTAATTTGTCTTTATATCTGTAGGTGACTCAAATAAGGGATACACTGCTTCATAATTGGTCATTTAGGTGATTTCTGCCGCTGTGTGAAGCAGTGTGCCACCTATTTGAATCACTGACAAGTATAAA
The DNA here is from genome assembly GCA_011800005.2 of Stichodactyla mertensii. Classification (NCBI taxonomy): domain Eukaryota; kingdom Metazoa; phylum Cnidaria; class Anthozoa; order Actiniaria; family Stichodactylidae; genus Stichodactyla; species Stichodactyla mertensii. Next base: position 14,604 of record JAAAQI020127358.1, on the reverse strand, counting down.
TGCAAGTTTTCATTTCGGGAAAATTTCAATTTCTCTCCACAGTGAGGTGTTTTTCGAACTAACAGGTGGCACTGGAAATTCTATTTTTAATTTTGATTTCATTACTTGTACACATTTCCAAATCCCTTCTTTTTCCTTTCCTCTTCTTCTTGGACGCAATACCGTCTTCTTCCTCCTTCATTACTTTCACTGCCAGTAAAATCCCGGTCCCAGTGTAATTCAACAGAATCATGGCCTACTTTACCAACCACTGGTGGAGAAGGTTTATCAGGGGCTTCTGAAATATGAAGATATGATTAAATATTTCAGAAACTATAGCCTGATTCACAGAAGTGTCATAATCAATAGCAACATATACAGACTCAGGTTCTTGTAGCAAGAAACGGTCAACACCTGTTGTACGTCCATTGAGTTATAGATGTACTTGGTTGGCTGCTAAGCATGAGAGAAGCATAAGAACTGCATGAGGCAAAGCTCTGTCAGAGCCAAGTGTCTTGAGTGCTTAACAGTGGACCAAGTGCATCTATAACTCAATGGCGCATGCTGGGTGTTGACCATTTCTTTTATAACATCGCCAGAGAAGGAAAAAGTAACCCATATTTGAAAAAAGCCTGAATATCTCAAAACTTCTCATGCACTTTTTATCACATCAATGGAGTTAGCTAGAGGGGGAGGGGGGTTGACCAACAAAATCATGGGAAATCACATATTATGATTCTATGAGTTATATCAACAAATAAATTAAACTTACCACTCATTATTAAGAATTTTCAGTCCCCATTGTTTTTCCATCTTGTGCCTAGAATAGCAAGAAGTGAAGCCCTTAGGTTAAACTAATTTATTATTTTTATTTTGGGAAAGTGCCTCATTCAAATTCCACCCTTGTTGAAGTAGCTAACAATATGGATTATTCATCGTCTTATTTTTTAAATTCATGTGATATATTTTTGGTGTTTTATATAACTTAGCCTTGGAGAAATTAAGCTTAAAGATGGTAGCTTTGATAAGCGCAGGTTTTCCCAGCTTTAAAAAAAAACATGAACCAACATTCTCGAAAACTCACCGTATAACGAATTAGAAACTTAATTCAAAGATCCTTAAATCATCTATATTGTACATCACAGCATTATGCCGTATTATTTTTAACAAAATTTATTGTAATTATTTTCCTGTCATCTTGTTGAACATCTTGTTCATTTGCAGTTCCCGCGTCATGATGACATAATCTTACTCTTAGGGGAGGGGTGGACATAAACAGAAAATAAAAGTTATTTTCGTGACCTCGATACCCATTTATATCATTAGAATAAATTTTCACCAAAAATATGTAAAAAGTATAGATATTTGGTGAAAAGTTTTAAGAAGTTAATAAAACGTTCACAGTTAGGAAGAAAATGGCAAAACAAATATATAGCCTTACCCCTCCCTAGTAGAAAGATTTTATACCTTGAGCCTTTATTGTCAACAGCGGTGTTTACCATGGGAAGAGGAACTTGATCAAAACATGGCGGATGAGAAGCTTTCTTTTCGTCGCTTTGTAAGCTAAAATATCCCTCTTTTATGCACACTCCGCATCAATTTAGGTAGAGGTATTGATAACTAAGATGAAGCTTTCTCCTCGAGTTCTTCCTGGTGCTTTACATCCTCAAAATAAAGGTGCTAGCGACTGGTGAGTGTTTGACGGGGTGGACTCGCTAATAGTTTACCTTAATGAAAAAATTCAAAGCATAAATTCCAGCGAATTATATATTTGACCGTTGACATCAAAACCAACTGTAAGCTTATTCACCATAAAGTTGTGGTTTTAGCTCGAGTTAATATCATTGGTGGGTGTGCTTGGAAAATGGATTATGAATATATCACGTGACCAGTATTTGCATAATTATCGTCTATTTATATTGTACACATTGTTGTACTATATTGTAGGGGATGGCAGGGGCTGCTGGCATACGGCTGTCATAACCACATCGTTGTATTTGACCCCAAGACTATTCAGGTATGTGAATGTATTTATATGTAGGTGGACATTTGATGACATATTTTGTTTCAGTTAATTGTCATTAAACTGCCAACCAAAAATCTATTGGATCATCCAACAAAGCAGTGTGACAAAACCTATTGTTAAAATGGTTGGCAAATTAACATCACAATGACAATGTTTATAAACATTACATCCACCTACTGCTGATTTTCACATGACCTCATAGTGGTCATGCTGGTTGAACTTCACAAAAGATTTTTAATGAATTCTCTTGTTATATCAGCCAACATGGCAGCCATGTTCTTTTTTTATCTTATGCTCCTGGGAATGATTGCAAACCACCTGCAGAACTTCTCTATTTTCTTGTCTTATTAGGCTATCCAAGTTTTAGATTTACATGCAGCTCCCTGTACTAAGGTAATTAACTCAATTATTAACACACAATGACAGTGTACTTAGTTGATGTTATTGTTGTTGATGATGATGATGATGATGATGATGATGATGACAACAATAGGGTGGATTTCGTATCAGTGGGAAATGCTGTGGCCAATTTGTAGCAGTAGCATACTTGACTGTAATAGTAACATTTTGTGATTGAATGATTCACATGAAAACAATATGAAACCATTTCAGTGTTGCTAAATACCACACAGCATACTTGCTGTAATCATTACCATACATTTCCCAATTATGCTAAATCTGCTCTATGACAGTTTTGTAGTGGAAGAGATTGTGATGATTTGATGAATATATGGATGGTGATGATGATGGCTGTGATTTTTGTGATTTCTGTCTAAATATTAAATATAATAATCATGGTGATCCTGATAATGATACGGCATTCTAAATCTGTCAATTTCACCAGGTCAAATGGGGACGAGAGAACTACCATCATGACTTTGCATCACCTTACAACCTGCGTCTAGCATCAGGAGATGCTAATGGTCGAATTATTGTCTGGGATATTGCTCTTGGTAAACTAATCGCAGACTTTATTGAAGGTAGCAGATCTGTACTGGACTTGGATTGGTTATGCACCCAGGATGCTTGTCATGACCTGCTTGCTGCTCTGCATGCTCCATCAACGCTTGTCTTATGGAATGCTGACACAGGGACAAAGCTATGGAAGAAGAGTTTTCAAGAAAATGTCATCTGTTTTGCATTTGATCCATTTTGCCCATCGAATGTTACTTGTAAGTATTGCAAAATGATTATTCCTTGTTACATATGTCATTGCCACTCCTCCCTATTTCAAGCTAAGAAAAATAGAGCAGATTTTGTACAGCTGTGAAAAGCTCATAGCAAGGTTGGTACCATAAGCATGCTGTGCAGCAACCATAAGTTTTTCTAAAATTTTGACATGCTTTGCTGTGCCTTGCATGTGTCGCCACCATGTTTTTGCTGCAAACTTTTTACAATTATACAAAATCTGCTCTTAGACTCCATCATTAGTGAATCCTAATTGTTATGTGTACCTATAAATGAAAATGTTTTAAATCAGATAAAAATTATTGAAAAGAATTTCATGAATTCTGAATGATACATTTTGTCAGGTTTTTTCAGTACTTTTTACAACTCATTTCCCATTTTAGTGATGTGCCAGGATTGGATTCTTTTTATTGATGACTTCTCAATCAACAAAGCTCCAGAAAGTAATGGACGTAGATTTTACTTGACAAGTTCTGGTACAGCATCACCCAATTCGCCAGGAAGCAGTACAAATACGAACACAAACAGAAGCTCTGCTCCAAAGTCAGCACTTGCCAGAGTTAAACTCTGGGCTGCAGGGGAACCAAGAAGCAGGTATAGTTTTGAATGAAATGAAAAAATGAAAAATGGGAAACTTTTTCTGCCAATTCTCTCTTTGCTCTTGCAAACTTGCGATGGCTCAGATTTGGAATGAAATTTTATTTCTACTATGAAAAATTTAAATTTTGTTTCAGATCTGGAGAAGAAAGTGTAGCATTAAGTGAATGTCTACAGCTAGTGTACTTGCCATCCCGTAACCACCACCTTCTGGTACTTTTTCCTCGGGAAGTTATGATTCTCGACATGGAGATTAACCAAGCAGTCTGTTCCTTTTGTTTAGAGAGAAATAGTCCTTCATTCTTGCAGATAATTCCATGTCGACAGCGTGACGTCCTAATGTGCCTCCATGAGAATGGCTGTATAATAATGAGGTCACGCCGAAGAGTGTCACGGAATCCTTACTTTCTGGACGAAAATGAACGACCTGATCCTAGCATGTCTGTAGATATTGTGTATGAAACTAAATGTCAGTCAGATACACTGCGGCTTAGTAAGTCCAGTCGTTTACATGGATTTCTGTGTTGTCCAAGTTCTGAGAAGAAGCTGGTGTTATTGATAAGCGATGGAAGAGTCATTATATGGGATCTGAAATCTAGAAACTGTCAGACACCAGATGCTTCTATCATGTCATCAGAAAATATTAAAGTGTCGATTCCAGTTGGTGCAGATCTTTCTAATGCTTCACCAAGCCCTGTGCTGTGTCTTGCGGATGTTATTCCCCCTCCTTTAACATCTGGTAGAGTTCTTCCTCAGTCAGGTTATTTTAAGTTCATAATGTCTGGACTGATGAGTGCTGTTGCTTCTCCTCCTACATGTGCTGTCATGTGTCCACCGTTAACCACCAAGAACTGGGCAAGCTACAGACCACTGATTGCTATCGGTATGGACGTCTATTAACCTTAAAGTTTGTTGCATTGGTGATTGAGTGTTTTAATTATGGTACAGTTGGAATTCTGTTTTGTTGAAATTAAGCAGGGTCATCACCCACCCCATTACTGTATCATCATCATCATCATCATCATCATATCATCACCAAGACTACCATCATTACAATCGTCATTACTATTGTGACCATCCTCATCCTCATAGAGCACTATCACCATCATCATCATCACCACCACCACCACCACCACCACCACATACACTGTAGCTGAACATATCCTTAAGTTTCTTTCTTTCATAGGCACCAGTCATGGAAGCATTCAGGTGTTTAACCTTTCAACTGGAATATTACATCGAGAGTACAGTATTCATACTGGTGCTATAAGGTACATATAGTAAAATGAAGTAAAAACACTGAAAAAATTTTAGGTAAAAGAAAAATAGAATAAATATAGAATGGAATAAATGAACAGTAAAATAAAGAGTGAAAGCAGAAAAAAAAGACTAACAGAAAATGTACTTGCACCAATTAATGTTACTACTGTATATAAATCTCTTGGTGTTGTTCATTTTACAGGGGTATAACTTGGACAGGTTTGAGTAGTTTTATCTCTTGGGCTCAGACGTCTGGGAGTGCCTCAAAAAATGAAATTCAATTATTGGATCTCAATACAGGTAATGGATTTTCCTGAGCAAATAACCCAAATGTGTATGAACTGCAAACTAAAGGCTTGGACACACAATGCAGCATTGCTTGCAGTTGGGAAGTTTCACCTTGTGTCCATCTGTGTAACTGTTGCACGTGAAATCTCAGAAGTAGAAATGAGTTCTACAGTTGTGGTGCTGCTGGCAGTGTCATGTGCAACAGTTTGCAGGAGGATACATGGTGTGAATTCCCTGTCGCAAGCAACGTTGCAGGCAAAGTTGAATCATGTATCCTAGCCCAAAAATATCCAGGAAGATTCTCCCTCACTAACAAAATCCACTACTTCCCTCTTCAAGCTCCAATGAAGTTTACTCCATAGTGGAGGAATAGTTATCTTCTGGAACTACGTGATGTACCCCTCTACAGACCCTCCCCACCCCTTGGAAATTCCTATCCCCCTCCATAGGGGAGGTATGGATATTTTCTGGAACTACTTGATGTACCCCTCCCCAGACCCTCCCCACCCCTTGGAAATTCCTATCCCCCTCCATGGGGGAGGTATGGATATTTAATGGAACCACATAATATACCCTCCTCAGACCCTCCCCACCCCTTGGAAATTCCAATCCCCCTCCATGGGGGAGGCATAGATATCTTCTGGAACTACGTGATGTACCCCTCCCCAGACCCTCTTCAGACCCTCCCCACCCCTTGGAAATTCCAATCCCCCTCCATGGGAAAGTACAGATGTTTTCAGAAGTACACAGTATGCCCCCCCAGACTCTCCCCAACCCTTTAGATTATCAATCCCCTTAATGAGCAGTTAAGAATTTTTTCTAGAACTATGCACTGCCTGTCGATAAAGATATTTGTTGACAGGCAGAGGAGGACTATATTGAATACAAGTATTTAACATTGTTTATGGTACCTTAAACACAGGCCATACTACTCACATCTCAGTTGGTAAGGTGGCTGAAGACAGTCAAATTGAATGTATCAAAGTATCACACCTCAGGTAGGTCAATTGTATAATGTATGATTCCATTTTATGAGGATTTCATGTTAAATTTCTGCCGTATGTTTTTCAAACAGGCAGTACTTCTTCATAGCATTCAAAGACAAGCCTCTGCAACTGTGGGATTTAAAAAACCTGTGCTTGCTTAAGGAGCTACCAAGAGCTTTTCCAAACATCACTGCATTGGTAAGACTTCATAGTTAGATTGAATGTAACTGTACAGAGTTTAATTTTAAAAGTTATTCCAAATTAAAGGTTTAGTAATACGAGCAACAAAATGTGCAACTTGTCGCACAACATTGTTGCATTGCAAGTGGCAGAGCAATGTTGCTCATTTTACCATCATGTATGCAACTTGTCATGCAACAGAAATTGATGTTGCAAGTTGTAGCTGCTTGTTGCAAAAAGCAGAAGCTTTTCCTACTTTGGGCAACAAAATTTTGCAACTTGTAACATTGATGTTCCTTGCATGATGAATTACATACATGGTGGTGAAATGAGCAACATCGCTCTGCAGTAATACAAGCAACAATTTGTTGCTTGTATTACTGGCACCTTAAATCTGATTTGAGGACCAAAGGTTCTGCTTTAATATGTGAAGTTTTCACTGTTTTTTTTCCCATGTTATATTTTACTTTTCCATTCTCCAGGAATGGTCCCCATCTCATAGCTCAAAACATCTCAAGAAAAAGTTAACTGCACAGCTTGAGGCAGCAGGGGGATCAAACATAGCGGCAAATGTACTAGACCCCAGTAGAACGGATACCACACAACATCAGGTATAGTAGACATAAAATAGAAACTTCAAACACGCTGGTCAAAAAGACACCCAAAATCGACAAGGTTTAGCTAACTTTTCCATTTCCATTCCAAAGTTCTTGAAACTTCACCATGATATGCAGGTCTATGTTCTTACTAACTTGTTCTTTTTATTTTTTCTGATTTCTTGATTTTTGGCAGGAAAATGATGTCACAAGTTTGGCACCAAAATTTCAAGTTTACTTTATGACCAAAATGACAGTATCATTCGAAAGAACTTAACAAGACAATCTGAAATTTGAAGAGAAAACTTATTTTGTGCTATAAAATCAAAAGATATGAATTTTTAAAAACCTCAATTTCGGCCATTTTGTTACTAAAAATAGAACAAAATGGCCAAATTGTAAGTTTTTAAAAATTCATAACTTTTAATTTTACAGCTCAAAATAAGTGTTCTCTTCAAATTTCAGATCCTCTTGTCAAGTTCTTTTGAATGATGTGGTCATTATGGTCATAGAGTAAACTTGAAATTTTGGAGCCAAACTTGTGACGTCATTTTCCCGCATAAATCTACAAATTTGAAAAAATAAAAAGAACAAGTTAGTAAGAACATGGACCTGCATGGCAAAGTTTCAAGAACTTTGGGATTGAAATGGGAAATTTAGCCAAACCTTGTCGATTTCCGGTGTTTTTGCCCACCATGAAATGTACAAGTATATCTGAAAATATGGTGGTTAAATTGAATAGATAGAAGTGATGATCATGTTCTCTGTATTTTGGCCAAGTGGTTACTAGAAGTTGTACATCTTGAACCTTTGCCTTTTATTACTGTCATTGTCATGGATATAAAAAACTTGGTTTTCATTTCTTTTCAGATATGGATCAAAGAACATTTTGTTTGTGTCGATGTAAATGGATTGTTGTATCACTTTCTGGTTGAGGGGAACACAGTCAAAGATGGCTCAAAAGTTCAATGTGATGTAAGATACCATCTCTAAGCTACTTAAGACCTGGGTCAAGGGGCGTAATTAAAAGAAGTGTTTTTCTTGTGTAATAAAAAAGCAAGCACATTGAAAACTTACAATACTTGGCAAATTGGTAGATATTGGTTATAGACGTGACCTTAACTTAATATTTTCAAATTATGGTGGTCACATGACCAGGTAGACGTAAAAGAACGTTTTCCTCTTCCGGTTCCGATTTTTGTCTAAGGAATGAAAATAGTTGCTGTAATGTCTAAAGGGAAGGGCCCCATATAACGTGCTGATTGGCGATTAAAATTTCAACTACTCTAAGGTAAAGAGAAATAAAGGGATATGTGTATTTTGGCCTTGGTCACATGACCTGTTTTGCTAAAAATCTCCTTAACGAAAACTGGTAGTCAAGATCGCCATGCAGATTACTATATAGTAGCACAATAATTGTGCTACTATTTAGTAGCAGTAATTACTGCAGTAATTATTGAAGAATAATTACTGCATTGGGTTGATCTCTTTGGTGATATTCACAACCAGAGAGTACAAAAACTGTCTTCCATAGAAAATCTGCCATTTTGTGTCACGTGACCATCCAATTCCAAAATTTCTCATTAATTAAGGTTGATCATTTCATGAAAATATATATTTGTGCCAAATTTTATCATTTTTTAATGTGCTTGCTGTTTTGTTAGAGAAAAAAACACATTTCCTTCGATTTTGACCACTGACCCAGGCCTTAAGTACCTTGAGTGTTTACACTGATTTCCATTATCTACATTTTATTTTGTCAAAGATCAACAATCGTGTACGTAGTTCCAGAAAATTTCCGTGGATCTCCCCATAGACTATGGGAATGTGTGTGTGTGTGTGGTGGTGGTGGTGGTGGTGGTAGGGGGTGGAGTTGAAGTTTTCAAGGGGCTGAGAAGGGTAATTATTTCCCAGGGGGACTATTGTATTATTCCTGGACACTGTAACCAAATTCACCAATATTATTTCAGAGTACACTTGGAGTTGTGTCGTGCATTGCTTGGAAAGGAGATGTAATGGTGCTAGCTGATAATGAGGGAAACCTTAGTGTCTGGGAATTAAAGGCACGCATTACTAGGTTAGTACATTGCTGGCAATCCCCCAGAAGTAGAAATGAGTTCTACTTTTACTGGTGGACACATGCTCTCCCTGTTGCAAGCAAGATCATTTGCAGGCAACATCACAGGGAATGCTGCATCATGTGTCCAAGCCTTTAAGAGGGAAAGGATTGAAATTAAATTAAAATTGAAAGTAAACTTAAACTCTGGGTATGGTAAATAATATACCTTTAAAAAAAAAACACTAAAAACCCACAAGTGACCTTACTCACCTAAGAGTTCCAGTAGCTCAGTGGTTAGAGCATCCAACCAGAATAGGGAAGGTCGTGGGTTCGAATCCCATCTGGAGCTTGGATTTTTTTCCAAGCTCACCATTAGTGAGAGTTTAAGCTTCAATTTCTATCTGCATGTATTTCACCTCCCTAGTCTTTCCACCATTACTTATAAATATGGCTTTAATCAATTATAACAACCCATTGTATTTTAGGTTAGTAGCAACACACAGAGGTCCAATCAAAAAGATCAAGTTTGCTCCTGGAAGAGGTAACTTCAAACTAGGTGTTCTGTACAATGATGGAATGGATGTCTGGGATCTTCATCAGGTATGTGTGTAACAACTTTTATGATTGTATCTTAGCCTGTTTGAGGAAATCTCCTTACAACTCACCTCACCTTTGCAGGAAGACATGTCTCTTCTGTTTGCAGCCTATTTCAACTTCTGTCTTGACATTTTATTAGATTAGCAATAATGTCTCATGATTGGCTCCTTAGATATCGTTAATTCTGTACCACCATGATTTCTCACTCAGTTTCATTAATATATCAGGTTGAAATGTACAGCAGTTATAAAACCTCTAAAGATGCTTCGCCATCCGTGGATATGGACTGGCTTGCGTCTGACCTTCCTCTGTTAATACAAGCCAGTGGATGCTTACAAGTGATGGATGTGGATCTAAAATCATGTTCATCTGCCATGGCTAACATGGATCTACATGGTAAGACAATGGTGATGGATAATGCCAAGCTCAATGGATAGTTTAGGGACTATTCATTTTTTTATGGGTAACAGGGAGGGGGACTGGTGGGATTTGGGGGAAGCACCCCCAAAAGTTGTGTCGAAAGGCAGGGTCAGTCAAATACTTTGATCATGTTGAGGGCTCATGCCAAAAAAAATAATGAAAGGTGAAAAATATGTAAACAGAAAGGGGGTTAAATTTCATAGTCAGATTCCTGAAACCCATCAGCCTCCATAAAAAATAGGTAGTCCTTTATATACTGCTTTCATAAGGCCCATGCAAAGGAGCCCAATAACATCCAACATTGATGGCAGTTGTGGGTTCGTTGTTGGTGTTTGTGATCAAACAGACCCAACAAGGCCCAACAATGTTGAGATGTACCCTTGTTTGTGTGAAATTTCCATGGATACGATGTATATATTATATGTGAGAGCCCAAGTATTGCTGAGCATAACTCCTGACATCCTGTCCAAATAAATGCAACATTGTTGGGCTACACTTTGATAACACCAAAACAAAGGAAATGTTGGGACTTGTTGGCCTTGAAGTTTGACACATTTAAAACTTCACCCAACAATATCTAACACGTCCCAACAGCATGCAACAACATGCAACATGGTATTCAAACACTCCCAATATGTTGGACCCAACAATGTTAAATTTAAAGTTGGCCAACAATGTTGCGTGAGTTTGCAAGGGCCCTCACAGCTTATCATTTTGGCTCACTTGCATCCAGTAATGTTCACCACACAATTTCTTGTGCAGTGAATCCCTTGCTGTTAAGAATAAGGAATCAGTTATTAATTTCTGTTAGAAATAAACTTTCATTCATTCAATTCACTTTCATTCTCTCTTTTGCTGTGACAGATCCCATTTGGTGTCCACATACTTTGGAATCCAAGACAGCATTGGTTTTGAAGACAGTGCTACAACATCACCTGGGAAGACCAGCTCATTTATTAAACGATTTGTCAGATCTGTGAGTAGAAATCTTGTTCTTGGGTACATTTAGGGGGGTGGGGTGGGTAGAAAGGGATTATGACATGTTAAGTGTTTGATATCGTGTTTATTGTGTAACTATTCTTTTCCAGTGAACTGCATCAAGACCTCTCCACAGTCATACAAGAGCAGTTGGGGCTAATTCAACCGTAAGTCACTCAATCATTCGTTCGTTCATCCATCCATCCATTCGTTCATTCATTTAATCAGTCAATTAATTTGTCAATTAATTTGTTCATTCATCCAATTATTCATTCATTCATTCCATTCATTTATTCATTCACTCATTCACTCGTGCATCCATCCATTCATTCATTCATTCACTCTCTCATTCATTCACTCTTTCATTCGTTCATTCATTCATTCATTTATTCATTCAGTTCGTCACTCACTCACTCACTCTTGGTAATTTCAATTCATATCAATACCAAAGCCATAGAAGTTACTCCACATTTGAAAAATATGTTTTAACTTTAGTATATTGATTTATAGGAATATTGATCATTATAATTCTACGTATAATAGATCCATTGCTGATTTTGTCCCTGTTGCTCCATTGGGTACCGCACAGAAGTGTTTGCTAACAGCACAGTAAGTAGGATACTATGTACTGTCAGCTCTCAATTAATTGGCTAAACTATATTATCTTTTGGCTGAGATGGCTACATTTGTCTTTCCTAGATTAGCTGCCCTTCAACTGCTTTGTTGTCTTTTTTTATTTCTAACAGTTGGAAATCACTAAATTATAAATAAATAAACAAATCCGAGAAAAAAATACGACAGATATAACCCTGTTCAGTTGACACTTCATTCCCATTTTTCATTTAGTTTGTTTGGTGATGAAGCGGAATCGGTTTTCTGGGACGTCGCGCTGCATTATCTCAGGCGAGAAAAAGCAAGACTTACATGTCCAATGCACAAGGTACATCTATACTCAACTCATTACAGTCTGAATAAGTAGCATCATGAAAAAAAGGAAAAAACAGTATTTTTCAAGCACTTCCTGTCATGGCGTGTTTGGATCAGGATATGCATTACAGAAAAATGTTTTAGACACAGACAACATCGATTTTATGGAACTCTAAAACAACCTCTGGGCTGATCTAAGTCAGGGCATGGCTAACTCACAGGTCGAATTGGAATTTAGCGTATTGGGTTTTGCAGAGGGAGGAAAACCGGAGAACCCGGGAAAAACCCAACAACGACTCTACTCACATGAAATGACGAGTCCATGAATCAAACCCGAAACCTCAGAGGTGAGAGGTGAGTGCGCTATTCCTGCACCACCCGTAATTCCCAAATAGATTTAGAATTGTTTATTTTTAATTACTTTTTTTTTTTCTCTTCAAAATCTAGGATGACCACAAGCCACCAGCGGTCAACAGTCGCTCGCGGTCATCTTCAGATCTATTTAACCCGACAGAAGCAACGGCAAGAATCAGAAGGTCATTCAGTTCCCACTCCCTGGACCTTCTCACGATCGATGATGACCTTGATCTAACAATAGGTCAGGAGAATGGCACTAGTCAATCCTGTTGCTGCTTTCCTGTTTCCTTGGAAACCTGTTACGAGATTCTCTGTGACTCTGATGCATTTCAGGTAAAGTTCGGTGACTCTACCAATCACTTCAAGCACGTGCACAAAACTGTTGTTTTCTTTGATAAAGTGTATTCGTCTTTTTGTCTCACCATTGAACAGACACTTGCAAGATTTTTTTGTAATTGGGTTGCTCATAGCTTTCAAGTTCTCATTCTTCCTTCCTTCCTTCCTTCATTCTCTCCTCTCCTGACCTTCCTTTCATCCTTCCAATCCCGCCTTCCGATTCCCCGAAAAGAAACAACGGATATCCCACCACGTGGTCTTTTTTTAGTTGTAAACGCTGACCAAACTTTTATGGCTTTTTCGTGTTCAGAAATCTCAACTTGATCGCATCGCACTTCATGACAGCAAGAGATCAACCTACGAACACACAAGGAAATGTGCCGAAGCGCTGGTTCTCCTGGGACAGGTTAGTCAGTACCACATGTCTGGCACTAATAGACTTTATTCGTTTGGACGTAATGTTTTCCCAATACAGTCCTCTTGGATAAGATTCTTCATTTTGTTTGAGGTTTATCCATATTTATGTATCTTCTCAAGCGTTACCATTAAACAAAGGAAAAACCTCAAAGGAATGACTGTAACGCGAAAACAATGAATAAGGTCTATCGCGCAGCCTGTGGATGTAGATTCTGTGGTCTCGCGGAAATAATCGGCCGCTGGAAAATTCAGCCAGTTGATACTGCTGCCTTCAGTACGCTCTACTCCACTTAGTCTTTTAAGCATCGCTCTTTTCATTTTTTATGCTTCTCGGACAACATTGATGGGTTCCTGTGTAAGTAGTCTGCGTAGCGGCTCTCCAGGGATAAGGGATGGGGAGTTCGGGCCGTTACGCAGACCACTGTGTAAGCATGCGACGTATGAACTTGTATAAGCCAAGGAAATTTAGTTTAATTCGATTTCCAAAAACTCATCGATTCGTTGCTGATTTTCTTACAGGCTGACCGTGCTGTTCAACTTTTCCTTGAAACTGACGCTTCTAACGATAACTACTATGTAGACTCGCTCCGGTACTAGAAAACTCCTCACTTTTGCATGTTTTTATTCAAATAATACACTCCTAGGTTTTGCTAGTTCTATTTTTACTGTGTTTGAATAACAGAGCTTGTCTGGTGGCCACCATACGATCATCGGGAGCCTCTCAGAGCACAATCAAGTTAGTTGCTACCAATTTAATCGCAAGTGGAAAACTAGCAGGTAAGTATGCAAAGTATCTTCGCGAAAGCTTTGTGGTTGCGCACAGCTTTCTCAGCAGGGTTTGTGTTTAGAAATTCATTTAAAAAATCTAACACAATACGTGTCAGCTGTGAGATGCGGGTTGATGCGCGATTTGCGTATACGATGTAGCTTTTGCGTTGAGTGCGTAACTGGTTGCGCTACGGAATGTCGCGCAACGTTGTTGCAGAGCAAATTATTGCAAGTATCACTACTTCGTGCGCATCAAATTAGCCTGCGTAGCGTCGTATGGGGATTGGGGCGGGGCAGGCGCTCCCCAATCCCCACGCGCCGCTACGCAGGTTAGCATTAAATTTTCTTTGTTGCAAAGAGTAGACATTGGTTTTACTTCGTGCAACAAAGACAATTTCTTGCGCGCCGAATAGTAATAAAAATTAGTTTTAAAACAGTGCGCAAAATTTGCGATCAACTGTACGGTCTTGTATAACTTTATTACGGCATCTTAGAGTAGATTTCGTTTAAGCTCGCGGTACGAACACGGTCGTGACACGGTCAAGACACGATAAGGTACGACAAAAATTCTATAGAGCAGATTTCGTATGACTGTGAAAAAGTCGCGGCACGGTCCTTGCCGTAAGCGTGCCTTGCCGCGACCGT
>JAAAQI020127347.1:0-14282 GCA_011800005.2 Stichodactyla mertensii | reverse complement strand
GATATGATTAAGTGGTAATTGAACTTCGTGTCGTGCAATTTTGGTCTGAAATCAAACTTGTGATTAACAAATTGCACGACCGCGTAGCGGGAGTGCAATTTTGTAATCACTCCTTTGACTTCAGACCAAATTGCACTCCACTCAGTTCAATTACTATTATAAATATTTTGATATTTTGTGATCGAACTTCTTTGACGATTAAATTACAAGATAATAACAAACTATACCATGTCATGACATCTAAAGCTTTCGACATATTCCATAAACTGAAATTTTCTTGGATTCTTATCCTACGTTATTTAAAACAATTAATTTATTGATTACGGTCGATTAATTGGATTATAACCAAATTAAGATGACATTCAACTGAAGCCAAGTACTCTTGTAAAAACCAGACGAGATCCCCAGAGCAGACAATGACCAGTTGTAGTCGGACAATTAAAAAATTCGATTTGATTCTATAGAATAAGAATAATAATTCGACAATAATACTGGTTTTTATTATACAGAATTTTAGTTTATAAACTGAGCAACGAGTCTGAAGCTAGTGATTGTTGGAATCCCATCGAGGTCAATATTTTCAAACAATACTTATTTCTACATTTGAGTCATTATGTTGAGCATCTTACCTTGGATATGAGCTAAAAATCCTCTGTGTGTTAATAATCATCAATATAACATACCATCCATATCGGCCCCGAAAAATATTTTGGTTATGACTTTCCTTTTCGTCGTTGCTTTTCACTACAGTGCTAGCAAACTACAAAGAGAGTACGCTAGCGTGGTGATCTAGCACGACTAAGAGTGACCTTTATCACTTGTCTAAACGGATAGTGTATGTATACGTAACATAATTACCCGCGAACAGACCGGTGCTGCGGCGAATTACTGTTCGACGTATTTTGCAGGTTTATATTACTGTACCAGTTTGCTTTTCGAGCTTGATACTTTTATCCAAGCTATCGCTGAAAAGGACCTCAAGGCGTACTGAATTCACAGCCGATACTAAAAAGTATGGAATTAATTATATTTTCCTCAGCAAGCCACAGTTAGCCCAAGTTGTGTTTCTATGTGTAGACTCGATAAATAGGTCAGAATCAAACTGACATCGCTAAAGGCTCAGACACCCGATGCCACGGTCGCCTGCGACGTTGCTTGCAACGGGGAAATCGCACCGTGTGTCCACCCGTGCAACTTCTGCCGGCGACGTCGCTGAAGTAGAAACGAGTTCTGCTTTTACAGGTGGACACACGATTTCCCCGTTGCAAGCAGCGCCGCAGGAACCATCACAGGGAACGTCGGGTCGTGCGTGCGAGCTCTAAGAAGACTCGCATAGTGCACCTAAATAACAGCATCGATCGCAGCTGAGGTGACTCTAGCTGCTATTTCATATAGAATTATTCCCGTAACGTATTGCAGCCAGATTTGGGCGACGCACGTGAAGATATAGATGAATAGGCCATTTGCATGATGGCGTCATTCTACTACCAAGACCCGAGCATGCTGCATAAAAATGCTTTGTTATTCAGATTTCTCTAGTCTCCTGGGAATAAAGAGACAATTGGTAAAATTTGCCTGACAATAGAAGCGACTCGAGGCATTCTGGTCTTGGTAGTAAATTACGCCATAATGCAAATGGCCTGATAGCAAGGTCCTTTTTTATGCATGTCACGCTTCAAAATGACTTTTAAAACTCAACCTAAACAATGTTTACAAGGGTAAACGTAATTTGAAACGCTAAAGTAATATCACCATAGTTCCACGAAAGGGTCTCTCCCCTTCGTGACAAAATGACAACAAAATGGCGGCTTTTTAGAATTTATACTTTTTTTGTTTGTTTGTTTTTTGTGGTTCGGCGTTCCGTGGGTTCAAGCAAACTAGCGGTTTTTTGAATTTGCCCCCCCGATGCGGGTCATCCAGAGCTACTCGGAACACTCTTCAAAAGCCGAACCAAGTTTACAAAAATAAAAAATAATAATTTCAAACACTAAAGTATTATCACCATAGCTTTAAGAAACTTGTCCAAGCAAATGACACAAAACTTCAAAAAATTTTTCTTTATCCAGAATTTATGGCCGACAAGTAGAAACTTTATTTTTAACAATCTCTACAATATTTGAAAGATTTTCAGAACGTTTTGGCCGTATCAGACCAGGGAAACTCCCGAATTTGAAGTACGATGCCTTCCAAATAAGGAACTTTTCTAAAAATATACAGCAACTGCAACTACGTTTTGTGTGCAAGACAACTACTCGCAAGGCTACTATAAAAAATGGAATACAAAGGCGAAAGGTTCGGTAATACGGGCAACAAAATCGTGCAACTTGTCATGCAACACTGTTGTGTTGCAAGTTGCAGAGTAAATGTTGCTCGTATTACCACTCCGTACGCAACGAATTTTCTTTGTTGCGAAGAGCAGAGATGGCTTCTACTTTGCAACTAAATTATTACATAAAAAGTTGATACAAATTCTGGAATTCCGTACGAGTAAAGGAGTGACGCTATTCGTGCGGGACTCTACGTGCTCATGGAGAAACGATCATGAGACGTTCTCATTTTAGACTGATACAGCTTTTATCGAGAGTATCACTGCTGATGGGCCTTGCATTATTTTCAACTAGCCATGTCTACCACATTGCTATATATACATGCGGAATATCATTTACAATTTCGTTACTATGGTACTGCATTCCACATATAGGTATTATTTGTACTGTCCGAAGTTGCCGCCATCCCGATGAGTGTGACAGGCGAGAAAACTTTCGGAATTTCCCTTATTTTGTACCTGGCACAGCGATAAACCGACGCGTTGCACACTACGCGTGAAACCATGGATGACTTATCGTTCCTGTTTTCTCTACTAGCATGAGAAGCGATATTTAGATGATGGTCATCTGCAGATGGACGACAACATCTAAAGTACGTCATTAGTTCTTGTCTAAAACGGTCATTGAGAGCAAATACGAGGCAGGGGTTGATTGCACTGTTAGCGTGAGCCAGCATGATTGCGATGCCATCTTCCCGCTTACTAGACCTGAACACTTCATTTAACCACTCAATATGAACTGGTAACCAACAAGCCACGAACGCAAGGAGGAGGACTATCAACAGACGAACTGCTTTGCGCTTACTGCGCACCACTGCACGCCGGCCCGCGTCTGATGGCTGGCCAGGTACATGTCGAAACCAAAGGCGCAAGCTTATCATGATGTAGCTTACCGTCATTAAAGCTACGGGCAGACCGAAGATGATCATGAAGACAAGCAAATAGTAGACGCGGCGTAGCGAGATGTTTGTCTCATCAAGTCTATTCAAACACTGGATCTTTCCATTTTCTTTACGGATGTTGTACATATAGATACAAGGGATGCCAATGATGGCTGACACAATCCATATACTATTCATGATGCGTTTGACGTTACGTGTGACGAGGATTCTCCTTATGGGAAAGAAAACCGCAATAAAGCGATCGATAGATACGGCCATAAGAGTCATTGTAGAAGCTATAACAGATAACACAGAAAAACTAGATGCTATTTCACATAGAGTTGTCCCCGTGACGCCTTGGACCCAGTTTTGGGCGACGCAGATGAAGTAAGACCAAATTGGCATTGACAGAAGAGTCATGAGGAGGTCAGCTATGGCCATGTTAGCGAACAAGCAATTGACAGAGCTTGCCCTCATAGCGCTGTGACTGTAGACGACGTGAACAAGAAACGAATTTGCAATCGTGGCTGTAACTATTATGATGACGTAGAATGCATAAAGACCAAGCATGACGTCATCATAGGGTGTGGTATAGTCAGAGGAGTTATCTGATCGTGGATAGTCTGGAGAATTAATAAATTAAAAAATAAAAAAAATGAATAAATAAATAAAATCGATTGAGCTGCGCTTGCGCCTCGGGACTCTCGACACTGCAGGTGTATTCACCTGGAAATAAACATGGCGGATCGTTTGCCGGGCGAAAAAGTCCCATAGTGCCTCAGGGGGTAAAAAAACGATCGGTCTCTAAATCATTATTGGTTGGGTAAAACATGATCTGACAATATTTTGAAAATCCATTCTCCATGACAATATTAATTGTGCATTTTTACTGGTGCCTTTTTACACTCACATATTTCCGAAAAAATAAAGGGCCGTAAGATCTAGAAATGTATATGAGATGACCTCAACAGGATGTTGATTATATAAATACCAAAAAGGCTATAGTGAATAACAGATGATATTTCATGTTCAAAGCACTATTCTCAGCTGGCCAAATGACTTTTTTACGTAGGATTTGGACATTTTTTAAACAACGTCTTCTGTAGATTAGTAATAATAATAATATTTTTTTTTATTTATATTGCGCGATCTAACATTCTATATGATATGATCGATAGCGAGATTTAGAGATTACCTTCTAGAAAAACACCCGGATGGCGTCACGTAAATTACATATATCAAGATCTTCAAACCCTTATAACTCAAAAAGGACCATCCATTACCAACAAAATTAAACTGTCCTATCATAAACTCTGTGAAGAATGGATTTCGGCAAAATATAGTCGTAAGCATTAGGAGCATTTTATATAACTAAATCTTTAATTTTTTTCCCCTTGACAGTAATTAATGTTTAAATTGATTGATATTTTGTATCTGTGTGTATCAACCGGATTTGTAAAACTTAAAACATCGATCTGTTGCCTAAGGCCCAGAATTCAACAGAAGTCGAACTTTTCAAGGCCGCGTCGAATGTAGTTGTTGCATTTCGTACATGACAAGTGCGACGTCTGAATCAACTAGATTCGACAGATTTGATCGATTAGTGCGGTAGAAAATGGAATGCGACTGAAACAGTCGCACGAAACACGACCAAAATTCGGCCTTATGATTCAAATTCAGAACTTTTGTTGCATCGATGCAATCCAAAAATCATAAAAAGTTCAATACAACAGCAGTCTTAGCTTAGGCAATTATCGGTGGCAAAAGTTCGACGTCTGAACTGGGGCTTAATTAAAAAAATAAAAAATAAAATAATAATAATAATAATAAACTTTACAACAGCAAATGAAGAATGAACGCAGTCGTAACTGAGATTCTTAACGACAATCAAAAAGTTTAAAAAAGCAAAATAAACAAAAATGAAAGTACAAGAAAGAAAGAAAAAAATGTCTTCCTTTGATGCATTAGCAAACTAACACTATTCCAATTTTCTTTGCCATTCGATCCACTGCACTTTCAGTTGTAAAACCAAAAAAAGTTTCCTCTTAGATTAACGAATTTAAACTATAAAAGCGCTAGACAGTCTGGCGAGTGATATAAGCTTTTTCCTTGAAGTTCTAGTCTTACTGACTTAAACCCTGTAAGATCAAAACTTACCACTAAGATTTGTCCATCTTGTTTCTGTTTCTTCCATTTTATCTTGGTTCTCAAATTTGCAGTTTCATGTGTTCACTAGAAGTTTATGATTTAATAAATTGTCAGTCACAGCTTTCATCTTGCCACTAATTTTGTGGCGATAAAGTAGCGTCTACTTGATATCGAGCAAGTGGACAATGTTAAAAAACCTGAGCTGTTGAAATCAAACCAGCCTTCATTTTACTTTAAAAGCTTTACGAAACATTATCTAAATAACTGAAAATAAGTTCCATTTTTAATGATCATGAAATCCAATATCTGATTATATTTTATTAGATAACAAATAAAAAGATTCACGAATCTTACTAATAGTCCAAATAAGCTCTGCTAAAATATCAAAATTGAATTTACCTCCAGCTTGTCGATGATTTGTGTCGCCAGCCCGGGCGTTTATCACGCTTAAGTTGACAACGTTCAAAATTATCAGTCTCTGAATTGATACGTGATTCAAGTTGAGCAATCTCAGTCACAAATTTTGGGCAATTTTTCGTTCATAAATGTATATAAGCGTCGGCGCGGTCTTCTTTAGATGATAGATAAATATAAAACTTAAGCATTCAACGGCAAACAGCGAAAACAAATCATTGAAAAAAGCTTGTGTAACTTTAAACTAAATGTGGACAGCTGCTTCAATAGTATGACAAAAGACCAATGATCGAGCTGATTTGAATAAAAATCAAGACATGTTACAGCAAAGATCTTCAAACTGTGCTTTCATTGTAGTCTTTTTAGATAAATTTATCAAAATCAGCTGCCAGAGAATGAAAAGCCAGCGCAAATTTCAGCTTGCGCGTGAGCCTGAGACGCATCCTGACACGTCGGCTTGAGGCATGGAAAAAGATTAAGACAAAGAAAAGAAAAAGAGAAAAGCCCTTTTGCGCACCAGACTTAATTTCTTTGCTAGTTTGCTAGTTTACCAGGAAATGCACAGTTGATCATGAAGTTGTCATAGAACGGTGTAACTGCTTCAAGTGTGCTAAGTGCGAACCCATTTTAAACTTTGTGTTCTTTACTGAACACTTACTGTAAAAATCAGTCTTATGACGACATCACTAATTTTTCTCAAATGCTTCAAATCCCGCATTTTAGCAAGTAAATAATTCGGATTCTATGATCCTATTGATTACTTTTTCATGTTTTTGTTTTCTTTCTTTCTTTCTGCTTTCTTTCTTTCTTTCTCTCTTTTTTGATCCCATCTAAAGGTGATTAGGTGATCCCTGTCATTATATGCTGCCTCACGTCCGTATCATAAATATATTTTTTCCGGCTGTGAATTGGCTTTTGCTAAAGTAATTTACTAGTTCACAGTAAGAGGAAAGAGTCAATAACCACTGCAATGGCATATACTTACAAACCTAGCGACATGTTTCATCTTAATCGGAAGAGCTAGTTTGTTTTTAAACCACAAATCAGCCCTACCATCGTACACCTTCGTTATTGACACTTGAAAAGAAGCACGGGAGATTGGGGCCGATGATAAAGGAAACGAGGCTTGGCTAGTCATTGAAAATTAAATGAAACGTTCGGGTGTGAGACAGATATTTTGGAGATGAGAATATGGATTTTGTTTAAATATAATACGGATCAAACTGCCCTACTTTGCGCGCAACGCCTCTCCCTTGTACTGTGTAACCAGTAATGATGTTTATACCCTCTTCAAATAAAGCTTCATCATCATCATCATCATCATTGTCATCGTCATCATCATCTTCATCATGCACCACCACCACCACCACCACCACCACCATTATCATTCCTCATCACCATAATCATAATCATCATCATCATCATCATTTTCTTGCGGTACTCTTAGTCCCTTACGAAGCCAAAAATGTGCAACGTTGCATTATACGATGTTACCACACGATGTTTCCCATTCACTTCAAATCATTATTGCATCATTTTCGAATACAAACTAGTCAGTTTGTTTCGCTTTCCATATGTTTTTTAAATGTTCAAGTGGGCTTCCTGTTTAGGGCACGCCCACTATGTTTATAAGACAGCGGTATCATTAACCGGAAATGGAATATGATCATTCTTGTGAACATGGCGGAAGGGTTAGAGTGATTGATCCATTATCCAGAGTCTTCCAGAAAAAGTCTGATCACTTAAATCTGTTTGGTTATTGAACCAATGTTATAGGTAAGAATTAAATTTCTGATATTCCATCTTGGTTTCATAGAGCTGAATAATGCAAGATGTTGAAAATTAAGATAGATTTTCGATTACACCGTAATAACTTGTTTAGACTACTGGCTGGCAACTTATGAATTAAGCCTTTGAAAATCTTATGCTTAATTAACAACACGTATTATCGTCTAACGGACAAGTATTTGCCTGCCATAATGAAAGTCAAAAGTATGTGACCATTGTGGGCCAGGTATAGTGTATTGTCATCCTTGCTTGAACGAACCGTATAATAATCAACCAGTTATTGTACTGCATTATTCTATGCTTGAAACCGCAAGGTCTATTTTTGCCTTTTTTAGTTGCAAAATAACGTTTACATTTGATGAATATAAACTCATAAGTGAACTTAAATTCTCAGGGTTACAGTAATTGTGTATAAATTCGTCATATACGTAATTTTGCAAAAGTTACATTTAGTTGTTATAAACTATGTTCAAATGTAGTTGACAAGAATTAATCCTTTCTGATTGATTATAAGAGTGAAAGTTATTTCCATATCAGAGGATACATCCATTTTAGTGTGAGTCTTACAGTTCATTATATGGTTTGAAAATTACAATATCAAAGCTGTATAGAATAGATCCTTACCTAAATAAATACTCTCAAGTATATATAGATCTTAAACCTTAGAAAGCTGTGAAGTACTTCTTCTTCTATGTACAAAAGCTTCTGTTAGCTGTTCATCACATATCGCTCTCTCCCTGACAAGTTGAAATCAGTTTATTGAAATCACTCTAGAGTCATAGTTGTTACATGTAACAATTATTGTTAGGAGAGACAGCCATGAGTGATGATTTGGCCATGCCAGACACTAAAACTCCATCTCAAAAGATCCATTTCAAACTATTTACAATGCAACAAAAATGATTTTGATTGGCTAACTGGAAGTGCACATGCGAGATTGCCTGGTAGTTGCAAAAATGATGCAAAGGCACCCATTTTCCTTACTGAAGTGATCAGATGCACTTAACGTGAGGATAAGAGATTTTCTGGGTAATATGCATACATTTGTAATGAGTTGGGAACTTGTCTACACTGGTGGTAGCCCTTCTTAACTTTCTGATAAAGGCTGTAACTGTAGCTGAAACATTAACTCATTACAAATGTATACTCTGTGTTGCCTGGAAAGTCACTCATCCTTATGTCTAGCTCACACAAAGCCTTATACACTTTCATTTCTATTTTTCAGTTTTTGAAATGAACAATCAAGTGAAACAAGAAGTTGAAAAACTAAAAGAACTCTACAAAACAAGCTCAAAAGGTGCACTTCTTATGCAGAGTTGATGGGCAAATGGTTTACTAAATGATATATGCTTCCAACATGGCACAGATTCAAGCCTTTCACTAATAAAACTGGAGGCACAAGCATTTTAATTTTGTTCATGGGCATGCAAATCAATTTCTTGTGCATAACTTAGTGTTTGCTACATCACTAATTCAGTGCTTGCAAAAATAATAAATAATTAAATAGATGTTCTGTTAATATAATAAGTTACTATACTTGTATATGAACTACATGTAGCTTTTAATCTTTTGTTTTATAGCCTTAGAGGAATGGCCGCAAAGTGACAGTGTGTCATGCTGTGATGACAAAACCTTTGCTGAATTGCTGAAGGATTTATCAGAATTGGTGAATAGATAATAATCCTTTTTCTCATTCAGTAAAAACTCTCCATTGCAATAAAATTGGATTCATTTAATGTACAGTTTAATTTAGTTTTATAGGTAAATCCAATGGCTGATGATCAGGAAATTCCATGTTGAGTTTCTTGAGAAAAAAAAGTACCATGCAAAGGTTTCCATGCAAACTCGAATATATCAACACTAATGTGAAAAATTTTTGAATTTTTTTCTTCAGGATTTAGAAGCAGCTGTTCATGGATTGCAAAGGCAAATTGACATTGAACTACTACTTGTCAAGAATTTTGAGCGACTGAGAATAATCAATAGGTAATTCTTGTTCTTCTATTACATGTATTAATGTTGCAATTTTGAGACTGTAAGTAACTGTTATTGCCTTTTAAAAATGACCTCAAATATTTATTTGGACTAATAGTGATGCCATATGAAGTACATGCAACTTTTCTAGCTACAGTAACCAATCAAAGTGCATTCTTTTTATCTTTCAAAAGTGATTGTCCAGACACAAATTCTAAGCTAATTTCAAGTCAAGCTAAAGTTGCCAGACTGAGAAGCAGACTCCTACGCTGCCTCAGCAAGGTAATGATAATTCAGTATTTCTTAAAGAGAAAAAAGACCAGCATTTTTATCATCTGGAAATGTTTTTAAGTATTAAATAATATGTACTTATTGACTGAGGGGGAGGGCTGGATGGAAAAATATTTGGCTCGAGATCAAGCCATATTGACTGAGCACAGCAACCTGGCCTAACTCAGTCAATAAGCATTTTATCATATGACCCTTTTCTGCCATTGCCATGTCTAATTCTGGACACACATAAACAATTAGGCCCAAGGCAAGTGCACACAAGTGGATCCAGGTCTGGATACAGTTTTTTCCGGAACACCTGAAAAAACCTGCATCTGCCCAATCACATGATTTTCGCCAATGGTTTTCATAGGACTGGGCATGCCAGTTCATATGGGTCATATGACAAATAATCTACTTTGGAATGCATGTATATTTAACAATTAGACCCAGAGCCCAAACAGGCTTTGAATCAATAGCTCATGAGGTGCAGCTGAATTAGCTACTGTATTTGATTCTTAGCCCATGAGGGTGAGAGGTCTAATTATTTTAGCATGAACCAACTCGTAGTAGTTGTACTACTAAAGTACTACCCTAGACTCGTCAAAGAATCAATTGAAATCTTCAAGAGACCAAACAACTTTAACAGAGAAGACTCTTACAAACTAAGTTCTACTTGGACAAGACTGATTAAAGATAACAAGACTTTGCCTCCTAATGACTGCCATTGTTCAAGCACCGAAAGACAACAATAGAAGTCACACGCCCACTCCTTTTGTTTTAAACTGTATATAAACTTAGTCTATTTTATTTTTGTCATCATTCTGAAGAAGGCTATCACCAGCATAGCCGAAACGTCATGTTTTCCAACTTTCATGCCTGTAAACCAAAAATCCTCTACTTTAGATGAACCAACTAGTTGAACAGATAAACAAAAATAATCAAAACCTCAAAAATCTTGGCAAAATGTTAGGCAAACACTATTGTTTTGATTTGCTTCTTGCTGCTAGTGCATGGGCTATCTCCGGCTATTACACCTGTAGTAGTGTAGCCAATCAGAATGCAGGATTGATGATATTCTGCTAATTTTGTTTATACTGAACATGTTTAGCCAATGCCACTGGTTTGGCTTGGTCAAGCATTGTTCTGTCGTGTGGGAGGTCAACACTCAAAAATAACTATGGAGAGGACACTGCAGTACCCACTTTTTAACATCTTTAGACCTTTGTAAATGGTAAGCCCCTCAAGTCTGGCTTCTCAGCTAAGGAAGTCAATACAATCGATCCATAGGACGTGTATCCCATCTCTTCCTTAATCTGTACGTTTGATGTATAATAAGAAACCTGTGAATTATTCTCTTCCATCTCAATTCCACAGCAACTGAACAAGAAGGGTCACAAGGGGTGTGTACTTCCTTCCTGGCACAGTAGAATAGAAAATGGCCAAGAGACAACCGCTGCTGCCTCTAGCCATACAAAAACCCAAGAACAATCAAAGACAGGGACTGAAGATGTTAGGGATGGCTCGTATGAGAACCAAATAGCCAGAAGCATGTCCACTGCTTCCTCCATTAGCAAAAATAGCGAGGAGCTAGAGCAAGTTCCAATGAGCGATGAAGAGCTTGAACAGCTCCATTGGGTTGAGCCAACAAGTTTGTCCAGTGAGGCATCCAAGAAGAAAGACATAGAGGGCAAGTCGAGTCCAGAAATAGTTGTACATGTCAAAGAAGAAAGCCCAAAAGAAAAAGATAATCCTCAAGCCAATTTGCAGTCAGGTAAAATCTGGACCTATAACTACATGATCAATGGAAGACACTTTAATTCTAATAATAATAGTCATAAAATGCGTAACTATGTTTGATCTGTGGCTGTTGTACGACTCATTTCCAAGTTTTGTGTGTTGTCACCATATTGTCGAGTTGAAACTACATGAAAAATAAAACGAGAGAACGTGAGAACTTTTCAAAATGCAATGCTTGCTGGAAATAGGGCAATAAAATGACTTTTGAAGGTATTATTGTTTCTTTGCACCCGCGTAGTGTCATTTGTGGCCCGAGCGCAGCGATTATCATTATTATTATTATCAACAAACAAGGCCAAACTCTAATTGGCTAAATCCATTGTATGACGAACCAAAAACGAATCAGCAGTAGAGTTGATAATGCATTATCAGCCCGCTGACTCATTTGCTGCCCGCTGAGCGCGCATTTGCTAGAGGGCGATTTTCTGTTTGGCCGCGTATATCGATAATAAGAGAAATTCTCTTGAAATGCCACCATTTTAAAGTGCCTATAGGCCTTCCGACAACATTCTCGTTATTGCTTCTATATGGGGTCAACTGTTGAATGACCAAAAAAGAATTACATTGTTTCAGTGTGGTTTCTAGAAGTTATAAAGGTTTTTCCATGCCATATGCTAATGACTGTAACGTCAGAGGAGTAATTATTTAATATACAAAAAATAACTGGTACAGATAAATTGAATTTGAAATACATCATTTGTTTTACCAATAGATCTTACAGAAATTATGGCAAGTTTCACATAGTAGCCCGTGGTTCGAAGTACAAAGAACAACAAATACACCGTAAATTACTCCTCTTACCCCATGTAAAATCAATACTGAGAATATTGTCGGAAGGGTGATAGGCACTTTAATGCGTTCGGAAACTGAAAAGGGTGCTAACAATGAAAAGGAAATTGTAAATAACTTGAGAAAGTTTGGCACGTATTGGGACGCGAGCAATAAATACCCAAGAGCTTTCAAAAGAAATGATGTTACGTGTACGTTGTTCAATAATACTATCTCATTTATCGTCTAAAAGGTAAAGAATTATCAGAAGAAAGAACAGGGTTGAAGAAAATACAAGAAACGTTAGAAAAGAATCTCCACGTCAAAAGTCATGAAGATAAACAAACCGTCGCTCCAGCACCCACCTCACCTCCACCTAAGCCACCTCCCTACAGCCCACAAGGGAAGAAAGACAAAACATTCCAAATGACCTCTGAAGAACAGGTAACTGCTTGCAAACCCTTGGGTAAATAATGATGTATTTGAGTGTCAGAAAGGAGGATTAGGACTATGAGGAACCAATGAGCACAATACGTTCGGTGAAAATAGTGTTTGAGAAATTAAATCAGTCATATTCTGTTCAGTAAAGAAGTTATCTTCATCAGAAAAAAGTGGTAAAAAAATATCAAGGTATATACATGTATATGTGTACTTGAGCAGAAATGTTAAAGGCGGAATTTCGATTTATGTGACGCGTTTGTTGGCTGGTTAGCTGGAGTTGTTGAGTACATGGTTGTGTATGGAACTTCCTTGTTAATTGCATTGAGGAATTCATGTACTAACTACTAACACGCCTCAGTTTAGATTGAACCATTAAATTATTTCCTTTTATATCAACAAGGAATGCTATTGTACTTACTCTACTAATAAGTTATGATAACACAGTGGTATTTTCCAGTTCCTGTAATTGTACTCACATTAAATTAGAATTTCAGGATAGCCAATAGCACCTCTCCCAGTCTGTTCATTCACACTTGCACTACAAACAACTTCGTGTACAGAAGTAATTCATATTTTCATACTTTAAAATCACTGTATTTACTTATTTCAAGAAAGGTCGTCATCCACAAGCGGCATACTCAATAGGAGATTGGTTATTCCAAGACCTATGGGGCTGTGTAAATCTATCAATGTTCTGTAATTACATGTAGGTTAAAAATGAGTGCTTCTGGCAGCCAAATGAAAACGCTACTAGCACTTTTAGTTACCGTCATTTGCACCATTCGCCCATGGTCTTGGAATGAACTATGCTATAAGCTTGGCGACGACAACCTTTTTGAAAAAGCTGTATAGTTAATATTTTCTTTGTGTAAAGAGTGCAGATCTAATGGAAGGTGATGATGTTTCTGACGGTTGTATTATAACAGAACAGCCACAAATGCAAGATTGGGATCCCGTAAGTTTGTTTCTCTATAAATGTTTTATGAGCAATAGATATACATGTAGAGTGCATAAATGCTTTGTGTGTGGGTTTTTTTTTACTGAAGCTCGGTGGGCTTATTGCTCCGGAAGTCAGTGGGGGGTGGGGGCTGACCGAGTGTCACTATACTTCGACATTATGTCATGTCCCATCTTGTTTTTTTAAATCTAGTTGCATCTATACATATAACTCCAGTGCACACCAGCTGAGCGAGCTGAGCGAACAACTAATCACGCGAGGCATTGTTAATCAAAACCTGCGGCCCTCTTTTTTTGTTTTACAAATCATTTATCGCGTTTTTTTTTTTTTTTTGATAATTCACGGATGAAATAGCACTCTGATGAGGAGATTTGGACTTTTTTGACCCTCAGAATATATTGGATTCAATAGGCCCCTTGCAGCACGTCGGAATGCAGCTTGGAGGGCAAGACAAAAGAATCTCAACTCCAGAGAACCAGAAACCTATTGTCTTGCCCTCCAAATTCAGCTGCAT
>JAAAQI020127336.1:0-14282 GCA_011800005.2 Stichodactyla mertensii | reverse complement strand
TACCATTTATACCACGTGACGGCTAGGGGTCAATCGGTCAATTAGTATCCACGAGTTAGCCAAAGGGCTCATTTGATAATATAATCTTTGTCATAATATAATCTTTGAATTCCGATATCAGAAGAATATTTATCATCAACTTCGAGTTTAGTGATATGACGTTGCTGGTTGCAGACAGCTAAAACAGTAAATCATGACCGTCCTATAAATCCGAAAATCGAAAATAACCGAAAATTATCTTTGATATGGAAAACCAAAAGAAAGTAGTAGATTGTTTGAGTAGATTGTTCGCTATTTTGGTTTATTAGCCATCCAAAAACAAAAAGTTGGTCGAAGCGAAAGAATTATGACAATAGCTGTTATTACAGCTGAGCCCGCAATAAGATTTTCTTTTGTTTTAAGAATCATTCAAGCGAAGCTATCGGGTCAATACGATACATAAGGGCTCATCTGCATCTCATCTGCATACAGTCGTAATTACAGCTATTACATAAAACGTACTTTTTTATAAAGAATTTCATCAAACTTTAATATGAATTCTATACTCATAGTCAAATTCGCATCAAAGGTCAAAACCAACCAATCACCATGAGTCTAATTTAAGGTTATTTATGCTATCTCTTAGTCCGGTCCCTTGAGTAAAATTAATCCTTTATATTTGTGGCAAGGAAGGGAAAGCAATGACACTTTGTTTGAAACGATTTAACTGATTATTCGAATCAATGTTTATAAGAGTTTTAAAATGTATGATGAGACATAACAAAGACATTTGAAAGTTTTATGCACAAATTTCCTGTCCTTAAAGGAAATGGCTTATTTCTACTTATCACTATTGTATTTCCCCGCATTTTAATGTACTTGTACGTATATTCTGTAGTTGTACGAACCCGATTTTTAAATTTATGTATAAACGATTGATTGAAAGGAAAAGTCTTTTCTTAGCATTTCCTACCGGCATATGGTGATGTGGCTGACGGCTGTTTTGATGTCCAGATTTCATGATTAAAACAAACGCCTATCTATCTTTTCCCTTCAGTGACTGTGAACCTGGGTTGGGTTGTTTTATTTCGGTCGCCATCCTTCGATTAACTTGATCAGTTTTTTCTGATGTAGCTTATTCGTTACTCCGAGGGACTGTTCCAGCATTTCTTCGTTCAGTTCGAGCAACATGACTCCATCTATCTGCTCTTCTACAAACTTCTCAACATACATGTCCATGTTAAGACATCTGAGGCAGTTCGCCACGTCATCTACTTTCAGGGTCTTTAGATCTTCGGGAATAGTCATTTCATCGTTATTTTTTGTTTTTGTTGGCGACTGTGGAGGTGTGGCTTGCGGATGAGATGAAGTTGTTGTATTTGATTGCTCTCGTAGTGATGGCCTGTGTTTACGAGAAGGAATGGGTGGCTTTACTGGCGACATTTCCGGATTTGACTCGGGTTTGTCTTTAACTTTCAGTCGACTGAGGTCTATGTAATCATATATATTGTCTACAGAGCTTCCCTGGTCTCCCAACTTGACATAATCCAACTCCATCCCATCCAGCTGCTCCAGCTGCGTCTTACGATGAATTCTAGCACAGATCCTTTGATATCTTCCGTCTTTTTCAACTGCCCCTGAAGCTGCCGATACCGTTACTTCTAAGTCAACTGGAACCTGCATTACTGAAGTCTTCTCATGGCATCTGATACTTGCTATTATTTTTCTGTAACTATAGGCATGTAACAGTTGAATTTTTCCAAAAGCACTGAGATCCAGATATTCCGAAGGGTCCTCTACATTTGGTTTTATTGGAGATTTAGCGTAAATTTTTACCGAACATGGTATTTTACTTTCAATTTGCTTTACAGTGGTGCACTCGGGTTCTTCGTATGACTGGAAACATGCCTCGTAGGACAACGGAATCTCAACATTATCGGCTTTTTTGTTCACAAAGGAACAGCACAAAAACTCCTTCAGTTTCTTTTTCCTAACAGACTCTAGTTTAAGCACATCTTTTGCTAGTATTCCCAACCACACATGGTTATGCAGTGATATAACCATGGGAGGCCAATCTTTACTGACTGCCTTCACACTCTTGTACATTTTAGGCAGCTTATTGGGCATAATTTCTACTCTTCCATCGATGTTTGTCGGTATGGATAGTTCTTCGTTTTTCTCGCTTCGGCCTTTCAGCATTCGACATGTCTTCACCGTATGCAAAGTCAAGACCTGGTCGGTAGAGAGAGTCGTGATATCTTGTAGATCGTAATATCCATCTCGGACACACACGATTTGTGGAAGGTCCAGTTTCTTCAGAAACTCCTCCAGAGTGTAAATTTCCTCGCTCCATTCCAGCGATTCCATTTCTTCAATATCTGTATCATCCTCCGAAGGATCGAACATGTTTCTTACACTTCCTGCAATGGAATACCCTAGAATTCAGCACTTATATATTAGCTATTTGATTTCAATAGAAGAGTTCACAAATATTTAAATGTCAACTAGGCTGTCATGCGTGGTGTTGTGCGTAGCTGTGGTCGATTTCCTAATAAGGGTGTCTGCCCTTGTTTAAGCTCGAGGTGTTTTGACTCAACGAAGAAGTCATTAAAAACCAAGAGACCTTTAATCGACATGAAGTTCATTTATTTAATGCGTTACATGTCTTCGGCCAGGACTTATGTTTACAACTACTTATAGGCCCAACCTATTCAAGAATGCAAATCTTCACTACACTGTTTCACTGTTTCCTTCCTTAGCAGTGCCGAATTACTGCGTTCAAAAGTTTATGATGTTTAAATCTTTGAGCCTGAGCAAATGGGTCTCAACTGTGATTATTTCCTCGGCAACTATGAAGAAAAATCCATTTGATAAGACTTTGTTATTGCTACTTCGCGTTTTAGTTCATGGTCGATGTTTATTTGGCATTATTTTAATATTTCATTTCATCTTGATGTATTTCGTTTAATCATTCAGCACTCGTTTCGGTTGAATCTTGGAAATTTTTTGGTCAAGATGGCCAAAAATGGCAATTTGCCCTGACCGCCTGGTCATGAAAAAATTCATTTTTTGGACCGGATTTTTTCTGACCCCAAACCCCATCAGTATTTGTATGATAGTCAGGCTTTAATGAGGTTTATTTTGTTTACATTTAGTTATATTTACATTTTTTTGGAAAGAAAAACATCGATGTACTTTCGTGAATTACATAAAACATCTCAGATACATTTGATAAATTATATCCTCTTTTCGTGAGAGAAAGCGACTTCAGATCGAAAAAACGTGTTTATTTAAGCAGTTCATGATAAAAAAAACCTTGTTAATTCCAGAAGATAAGATAAATAACTGAAACTTAATGTATACTGCAAGATCACTGTGAACCTAATACTATCAGATATATCTTATTCATCCCTACATTAAAACTGATATGGCATGTAAATAAGGAAAGTATTTTTTTCAGCTTTTGGTTCACAGGAAAAGACAACTTTACACCTTTTATTTGCATAATAATGTTATAATGATATTTTATGTGATTTCTCTTTCGAATGTAGTTATTTAAGACTCTTTCTTCAGGTTACAATAGCACTTTAACAGCATAATATTTGTATTTTAATAAGCTGAAAAATGTAGTCTGGTTGGTCTGGTTGTACAGAGGTGTCAGTTTGGTCTCCGTCCTTCGATAAACTTTAACAGTTTTATGCGATGCAGCTTGTTTGTCATCCCCAGTGTTATCAGTAGTTCTTCCTCTAAGCAAACAAGAAGACTACCGTCCACACACTCCTTCTCAAATGTCTCCACATATTGCTTCATGTTCAGCAGTTTTAAACAATGACTGACTTCTTTCACTGTCAGAGATTCCAGACTTTCGGGAATTTTGAACTCAACTTCCATGGTATTCGATATTCAGAATCAAATCATCCACTTGATTTGTGCCTGTAATTGGTACTTGGTTACTTGGTTAGGTACAAGACTCTGCCTTACTGCCTAAATATTAGAAGTATATGAAAGATGCATAATGCATTTTTAGTTACCAGAAGAGACTCGGTACATATGATTGGATACGGATTATTGACTGGCATTATTTCCGGGGTCGTACTCCCGCCAATAAGGAGTGACGTCTGTGACGCGCACATGAAGTATAAGCATATCAAATACAAGATGTTTTGTCTCCACGCATCGAAGACAACTTAACAGTAAATTTGATGATTTTGTTCAGCACGAGTATTGATTATTCGGTGTGTGTGTGTGTGTAGATATACGTAACAGTAGCCAATCCTGGATTTGAGTCCAGATATATTGATGTACGATGTCAGTGGAACTTATACATTTAAAACAAATGCCCTTGTGTCTTCTTTAGTGTCTTAAATATTTAGGATAACAGCCATTACTCACCTACTCTGTTTCATCTTTTGTTTGTGCATGAGGGATAGGAACGATTCGATGGAGAGGCGGTGTAGTTCACCTGAGGCCGACCTGATGATCATCATCATGATTTTTTGGTTCCGTTCTTGTTTTCCCTTGTTGAAAAATTACCTTTATTGAGACTAAAACGTAATGTATAAAAACATGTTTTATTTTAGTTTTGAACTTCCTCATGACATGGAAAATCAACCAAAGCGAATGAAAACAAAAGAAGCGAAAGAATAATAAGAATCGCAACAGAAATTATTTCTGATGTTGACGAAAAGGAAAACCAAAACAATAGTAAAGTTGAAGTATTTGATACGAGAAGTGTATATTGTAAAATGGAAGGCTTTATTCAAACCGATTGATAGACAGTTTACACCACATTAACTTGGTTTACATTGTTTTGTGTATATACTGTTTTTAATTGCTAAGCGAAACGCTTCTAATTGATTACATTTAACGATTTAACTTTTACAACAATTGATCGTTGTACGATTACAGTTCATATTTCGATTTTAAAACAAAGTATTTTAAAAGGACAAGAAGGATATTGTTGGCTGTGAAAGTCTTGTAAAATAACAAATTTTTAACACGCGTTTGATTGGCTAGCTGCTATGTTTACATGAGACCAGTATCACACGGCTTCTCTTTATTTTACAAAACAAATGTTTTTCCGCGTGATATCGGTTACACTTGGCCTACGGCTCGGTTTAACACAACAGCTCTCGGCTTCTCCGAAACTTCCCTCGTGTGATATTAGACCGATATTACACGGAAAAACATTTTATATTTGTTATATAGAGCTGCAATAATTCGCAAATGGTGGAAGCAAATAGCATTTGTACATATTTAAATGTTTAGTTGTTAATATACTTGTTGCTGCAGTTCCCAAAGCAGCTCACTTTGGAGGACAAAACAAGGGAATATTTTCAGTCTTCAATCCTCGGGAGAGTAAAATGATATTTTTGTCCTCAAAGTTGAATTGCTTTGGGACTTGCTGCAAGGCGGATATATATAATTTTCACTCATTTTTCATTGTCTAGTAATTAGGAATACACATTTTGTTGTAACAGTGGTTCAATTTGGTCTCCATCCCTCAATAAACATTAATAACTTTGTTCTTTGGAACTTATTACTCACTCCTAGTGATATTAGAAGATCATCTGTCAATCCAATAAAAAGTTTGCCATTGATTTGTTCATTTCTGAATCGTTCCACGTAATACTCCATGTTTAACATCTTTAAACACCTAACAACCCCTTCCACATTTAAACTTTCGAGATTTTTAGGAAACTCTAGCTCAGTTTTAACCACGTTAGCGGGTTCTTTGACTTCCGACCCTGGCCGACTTGCGGGATTGCTGCGAGCAGCACTGTCCTCTACATAACGACCATGTTGCTCAGTGACTTCGTATCTTGTATTAGATTTACTGGAGTTAAAGTTGTTATTTCCAGATATTTCTTGCGATGTGCTAAAGAGTGCCCTCTTAATGCGATTACAAAAGCTTTCACCCCGTCCCGAACTCTTTGTTTTTTTACTTTCAACACGTTTTGGAATCGGCGGTGATGTTTCAGGCAATTCCTTAGGAAGTACAACATCTTCGTAATCTTCACTACTAGAACTGTCATCATCATCATTGGAGCTGTCATCACTGTCCTTTTGTTGTGAATGTAATGGCGGTCTTTTAATTCTGGAAGGTATCTCAGGTGCCATATACTCGTAATCGTGTTCATCGTCTTCATCTGAAAACTCATCTACAAATTCGTAAATTCTCTCGACCTTTGCATCTGTTTCCCCTATCTTGATGCATTCCACTTCCACATCGTCGAGCTGTTCGAGACGAGCCTTCTGATGGTACATCTGACATACTTCTGTATAAGTGTAATCCCCTTCTTGTATGCCTACTCCTGCTTTCACAGTTATGTCGGTGTTAACTGGTACCTTCAGCACCACAGTCCGGTTTTCATCTCTAGTGCTTGCTATAAATGTTTCTACTTGCTCAATACCTTCCAAGGTCACTTCTCCAAGATCTGCGATACTCAAAACATTCTCCACATAATTTTCCTCGTCATCTGTGGTTACTTGCAAAGTTCTGTCTATAAACCGTATCTTAATGGGTAAAGGAAACGCAGACTCAATCTCCGTGAGCCACAACTGTGTTATAATTGGCACGGTTTGGAAGACTGCTTTGTAAGTGATGGGAATGTTGACATCTTCTTGCGTTTTGGATATAAACGAAAGCCTGAGACTTTCCACTCCTTGGACATTGTTTATACCCTGTACTTGCAAAGTATCACCAGCTTCTATCAACAACCATGGATGACTATGCAGCGATTTAACTCGTTTAGCAGAAACGTTTACAAGCTCTTCAATACTTTGGTAAGTTCTAATTGGCTTCTTTGAGACTGTTTCGACTTTTGCTGCAAGATTAACTGGTATATTAATTTCTTTGCCATTTTTGCTTACGGCTTTGTAAAATCTTGTCTTCTGGAGAAGATGTAATGTCAAAACGTCGTCCCGAGAGAGTGTCGTCTCGTCCTTCTCGTCATAGTAGCCATCTTCTACAGTTACTAATTGAGGAAGTTCGAAATATTTCACAATGTCTTGAAGTTTATAAGCACTCGAACTCCAGATAATCAATCTAGTGTCCATGGTAGTCCTATCTAGAGAACGTTTTTACTTGATCCAATGATTTTCTACTGATATTAACGCAAAACAGCCAGTATGCAAATTTTAGACCATAACTCTTATATTATGATGTTATGGTATGTGATCTTTCTCTGTCCTGTGTGTTTTCCTCGTCACACACAGACGACCCGATGCATATTTCTAATATCATTAATTATTCATGAGGGTAACAACCAATCCCAGAAGCGTATTTGTACCACGTGCCGTACTTTGAAACCCCAACAAATGATGACTCTCCCTCTTTTCAAAGACCTAGTACTTTGACATATTTCAAAGTCCTAGGTAAGATAAACAAACATAATTATGACAACCATGCATGAACGACATAAAGAGCATTAGAAGAAACCTGCTGATGATTGTCTTGTACGTAATTACAACATCCTGGGGAATGATTTAGCATTCCAGAAACGTTCGCTAAAGCGTTCAGTTTCGATTAAACTCGTAGAAATCTCTTTGGGTCAGCTTTCAGCCAATCAGGAAGCACACTTGATTCTGGCCCAAAATTACGTATACGAAAATGTAAAATATTTGAAAGATGAGGCCTATTTTTCGCAGTTAGATAATTTAATGTAAAAGATTTTTCCCCATTTCACTATGAAAATCGTCACAATAACCTCAATTCTTAATAATTAATTCTACAGTGTATTAATATTTGTACAATTCTGTGTTGGTAGTGATCAATTAAGACTTATTCCTTGGTTTCGTACTGTTGTTGATCCTTTATTTTGTGTCAAAACCTACAAGTTTAGTTAGTTTCAGTTCTAATCTGATAATATAGTTTTTCTCGAATAATGACTAGAATGTGATTGTGTAGATTTTGACCCGTGCTTGAATTACCATTGCGAAAAAATAGAGAAACAACAGAATTTTAATATAATTAAATTATTTTTCCAGGAGTTTAAGGTTGTTTTTTTAGTTTTCCCCCCTTCTCATGTGTTTTACAGTTAAAGACATGAAGCGTGCCCCCCCCTAGACTCCATTAATGATTTCATTATTCACTTATTGAGTTAATGAAACGAAAGACTCCTGAATTCAAGAATTAATTCTCTACATAAACTTCACTATGGCCTTTCTGTGGAGTTTTCCTACCTATTCATGGCACCAATTCAATTAAAATGCGAGTAGAAAATAGATTTTCAAGTTTGGAGTGTTCAGTTACTCAGAGCGAGTAATCAACTCAATCTTCGATTAATGAAATCATAAATGGAGTCTAGGAGGCACGCTTCATGTCCTTTGACTCAGGGCAAGACCAAAAAGTATTTATAGTTCATTGTTCAGGGGCGGATCCAGGATTTTTTTAGGGAGTGGTGCACCCCCAGGAATTTTTCGAGGGAGGGGCGCATCATTTATGTTTGGGGCTCAAGTACCAAAATTAGATACTAATACAATCATAATTGACTGTAAATTGTTCATCTCAGGGGGATGCACACACCCTGTCCCCTTCCCTGGATCCGCCCCTGCTGTTTGTAACTTTATTTTTGCTGTCATTTTTATTGTTAAACTAAACTACGGTTGTGTCCATTTAGACAGACAGATAAACAAATATACACTATCTCTACATGCAAAACTGTTTTTGATAATATATATTTGTGATTGATTTGTTTAGAATGTGTAATAAGTTTCTTGGTCTTCTGATCTTTTAGTAGCAAGTTAACATGATTGATATTCTCCAGAGCCATAATGTTCCTGCTTTACCCGAAACCTACCAAAGTGCGGCGAAATTCCACCAGAAAGTCCCTTCCGAAAGCACTCAGACTTTTCAGGTATGAATTTTGCATATTCTTAAAACTTTATTCATTAATGAAGAACAAAACGTAGTGTCTTCATGTTTAATGCCACCGTGGTCTAAAGTAGTTGTTACCAAAACTGGCTGAAACGAATAGCAAACTTGTTTGAAATATTTTGGGATCTGCACCGTCAGGAGTTCATGTAAGGAAAGGCAAGTAAGAGGTAGCTATCTAGGGTTTGAGTGAATATAAAGCCTGTTTTGTGTAGCAGATTTAAGAGGTTTGTCCGTCCTCTTGGGTACTTTTTATGCTTTTGCTATTTGTTTGAAATGACCTCTGCGTGATGTCTTAGTGATGGATGCCAAAATAAAATCCCCAAGTGAACAAAGAAACAAAAAATAGGCTAGTCGAGTTAAAAGTGATACAGGTCAGACAAGACCGTTCTTGTTGAAACCTTAGACTATTTCCGAGAGAAATAGAGATGCTGAGATACTGCGCACAGGAAAGTAACAAGTAGAAAACTGTTTTTCCGTAACTAATCCACTGTATTCCACGTGTCATTACCTTGAGTAACTTTTTTCTTTGCTCACCAGTAAGGCTTGATAAGGTACATTAATGAGCAGTAAAAAAAGAAACTTATCTCAATGGAAAAAAATACCCCCCAAGTAGAAGCTAGAAGAATTGGATATCCGGGAAGTAATAAAGCTTAAGCAAAGATTACATCCAATAGAAAGTTCGTTGTTTACAAACGAACAATGCTTGTGTGAGATGAATCAATAGTGAATGAGTGCTGTTTCCATTTCGTTTAACACGAACTGCATTTTTTAACGCACGCAAATGGTGCTTTTGGTCGCGGATGGATACCCGAAATAGTACATTCAAATCCTGGTATGTAATGGTTAGGATTTGGGTGAAAGTTGGAATCCAATAGACCTCCTCGGTTTGGTCGTAATGTTTTCCCATTTCAGATCACGTGTCATTCTCTTGGGTTTTATCTTTTTGTTTCTCGGAAACGCTTGAGAAGATACGTTAATATGGATGAGCCTCAAACTAAGAATCGTATTGTCAAGGAAATGACACGTAATTTGAAATGGGAAAACATTACGCCCAAGCCGAGGAGGTCCATTGGAACAGATCTTACAAAACCGTGGTGTTTGGCCCTTAGTTCGGTAACCAAAACTAGCAGAAATGGAGTTTTTCGAAGACGCTAACGTCACAGCAAATGCAACCACGCATGCTCGGTAGTCGGGCAGTGACGTTTTCGAATCGCTGCCTGCAGCGTATGTGAACGGGTTAACAAACAATACAATCTAGCCCTAACCATGGGCTTTTAATCACACGGCAGCCAAATTTATTCCTAAGAGAATAAAAAGTTCTGTTCTTCCCCACGTGAACTCGTTCTGAAGTGTTTGAATGCGAGGCCACGCGGGGGAAATGTATTGTTTCAACCAACATGACCGCCGCGTGATTAAAGCACATTCAAAATGTGCAGAACCCTTACACTGAGTCCTAATTCAGAAGACGAGTAGCATTCTCATTTCTCTTTTTAAGAATTACCCCCTAATAAGAAAGAAGTAATACTCAGGAGAGAGTGACCGGTTCATTGTCATGACTGATTTTATTGTAGGAAGTCCCACCTGATCAATCAGAAGATGACGTTATTGGTCGACCAATACGTCATCTTGCCGCCCTAAAGCAGGCTACAGGAGAAGCTGTATACATTGATGATATGCCCAAATATTCAGGTGTGTATGTATTTTGATGGTCGGTCAGTGTGAGACGTGGTTCTTATTCTCAAGTTTGAGCAGCACTTTGTTATCCTCACTGCACATATAATACGCCTTTCCCAAGATATGGTTGAGTGAGTCCTGTACTTGCCAAAGCCTCGATTTCAGTACGTACCATCGTGCACTGAGCTATACACCAAATTGAAAAAACGTTGTCGGGTTCAAAAGATTAAATCATCGAAGGTAAGACCGAGGAGGATTCTGGTTAAGAGGTTCGTAAGGCCCATAATAAGCATTGAGCATTACTGTAATTCTCGAAAATTGCTTTCTTCGAGAATTCAAAGCAATGCTTGAGAGTTGCAACAATATCCTATGCATGTAATAGTAAATATGGGCCTTATTGAGTGCTTACCCATTACCCCTTTCGGTCTTACCTTCGATGATTCAACCTTGTGAACCCGACAACGTTTTTTCAATTTGGTGTATACTAATCTGATACAATGGACTTCGGGATGATTAAGCAATAAAACAAAGAAGAGTCGTTGATTAAACAATATATAATTTACATAACACCAAGAAGAAACTACTACGGTAATGAAATCGAGGTTTTGGCAAGTACAGAACTCACTCAACTATATCTTGGAAAGGCCTATAGCCCTGTTTCGCATTCCATAATTACGACTGTAATCCTTGACCAGGGATTCACTTGTACAGGTTTAACCTCGTTTAAGAGCAAATAATTCATAAATACCAACGGCGATGCGAAAAATGCACAACTTGAACAATACCAACAACACTTTTAAACTCCACGGACTTTCACTAGTATCTATGAATAACTTACTTAACGAGACTAAGGCCCTGTTTATATGGAGCCGAGATCTCGGTTCAACTTACATTCTTCGTAAAAATTTCATTACGTTTACATGAGAAGGCGTGCTGGCTCGCTTACCGAGATCTCGGTTGGAAAAGACGCCGAGATCTCGGCAAGCGGGCTGGAAAATTCTTATATAAACGAGCCAGTCCGGTAAACCGGGCTGAAAATGTTTCTGCTGACCAATCAGACGACTGATTTCATCCCTGTAAGCGGGCTGAATTTTCTCATATAAACGCCACCAAAACTTTTTCTCGGCAAAGCGGGCCAGCCCGCTTACCGAGCTGGCTCGCCTCCATATAAACAGGGCCTAACCCTGTTCAAACGAATTTGTGGTCACTACAAACAGTGGTTTTATGGAATGTGAGATAGGACTATTGTCACATGAGCAATGAAAAACTATTGTGTTCATGAAAAATGTGTCAGTGAGTTGACGAGATGTTTTATGGATCGTGAGAAAGCTGTGTATTGTTTCGGTGTGCAATACGTTAACTTTGCTTTGCGTTTTCTTCATAGATGAACTGTATTTGTGTGCCGTGTTCAGCCAGCGAGCCCATGCCAAGATCCTGTAAGTTGACTAGAATATTTACTTTTATGTGTATTCACCGTTACGGTTGGCGTCCCTGTCTGTATACGGTACGGCTACAGTACGATAATGGAAATCGTTCCCCACGTGCTTGTGTGCGGTGTATCTTCTATTTTTTGTTAACATATCTCATATTGAGTTACGTGATTGAACTTGCTTCTTTCCTTACCATTTTATTCTCTTTCATTTTCCTTCTCCTTTCACTCTGACCCCACGATGCCGCCTCGAAACGAGGCTATCTGACGTGATTATTATGTATCAACATTTAAACAAACTTATACAATGCAATGAATATGTACTTATTGACTAAGTTAGGTCGGGCCAGACGGGAAAATATTTGGCTCCAGGTCAAGCCGTATGGACCGAGCGCCAAATATTTTCCCATCCGGCCTGACCTATCTAAGTCAATAAGTGATTTTACTGGATCCGGACGGGTTTTTTTTTTGGACCGGGTACGTCAGCACGTCCAGATCCCATCACGTGATTTTTGGGAATGGTTTTCATAAGAGCGCGGGAGCCGGTCGGTACAGGTCATATGATAAAAACGTACACCTATCCATTACCATAGGTCAATTGATACAAGTGGAGCAACCACGATGCCTGGTGTACATGGGTATATCAGTGCGGATGACGTACCGGGCTCTAATATCACAGGTCATAGTGTCCATGACGAGATGGTCTTTTATACCCAAGAGGTAAACATTTCATTGAGAATATACTTCACACAAAAGAATCGAGCCAGGTGTGCGATTTCTTGTCTTTTCTCAATTTTTAAGGTGACGTCAACAGGACAGGTGATTGGTGCTATTGTGGCAGAGACTCAGGCCCAAGCTCAACGTGCTGCCAAGGCCGTGAAGATTGAGTACGAAGATCTACCGAGGATCATTACTATAGAGGCACGTTTCGTTGCATAGTTACTTTTTCACTTCAACTAAAAAACAATTCCGGCTCATACAAAACTAGGGCAAATTTCGCACATGGCTGACTTTGGCATAGGTCTGAGTTTGACGTATTTCTGTACACAGGAAGCCATCGAAGCTAACTCGTTTTTCGGACAGCCTTTGAAGATAGAAAAAGGGAACCTCCAGGAGGGTTTTTCCCAGTCCGATCACGTGATTGAAGGCGAGATGAGGACAGGAGCTCAGGTTTGTACACCACAGGGTAACCAAGCATTCGTCGCTTTGTTGTTTGCCTGAATTGTTTTTATTTATTTGTTTGTTTATTTGTTTGTTTATTTGTTTGTTTGTATGTTTGTTTGTTTATTTATTTGTGTATAGGAGCATTTTTATTTGGAGACTCAGGTTACCTTGGCTGTCCCAAAAGGCGAGGATGGAGAAATGGAAGTGTTTTCTT
Organism: Stichodactyla mertensii; assembly: GCA_011800005.2. Taxonomy (NCBI): domain Eukaryota; kingdom Metazoa; phylum Cnidaria; class Anthozoa; order Actiniaria; family Stichodactylidae; genus Stichodactyla; species Stichodactyla mertensii. The sequence continues at coordinate 944 of JAAAQI020127336.1, read as the reverse complement.
CGTCACAGAGCCCGTCAGCACTACAGGTAATTAAATGAGGCTGAAGTTCAAGGTCAGATGAACGGTAGTTGTTGGGGAGGGGGGGGAGGGGGGGGAGGGGGGAGGTACGACATTAGAATTCGGCCGTGTATGAAAAGGAGAATTCATCTGGGTTGTATATAACTAATTCACTAAACATTGTCGCTGAAAAAAGCCTAAAGCCTTAAGCTTTGAGAGCGGAATCATGAAATTATTTTCGCCGTGGCATGAATACGATAAGAAACTCACTGTATGCTTGCAAATTCTACAACTTGGACATATATTCCTTAATTCTTAGATAGCCTTCAGCGAAGTTTGTTGGTAAACGAAATAAACGAAGTAAGCGAAGATAATGAAAGCTTTTTGGGCTTTTTTCAGGGACAACGTTAATTGAATTAGCTATATTAAAGTCAATGGTTGTTTTCGTCTTTCTTTTCCCATCTAGTCAATGCTTGCCGAAGCTCTTGGTGTTCCAGCTAACCGAATTGTTGCACGAGTCAAAAGACTGGGTTAGTCATATTCTTTTTCTATAGCGATCTTCATTTGACGTAAGCCTTGGTTATTCATCGATTAGCTGGTGAAAGTAACTTATGACGATTTTTGAAACAATGGCTGTGATATTGACATCACAAAGTTTTCGGTAGTAAACACGGAGTATTGCTGTTTAATGTGTGTGTGGTTAAGTGCATAATAAGGCTTCGAACAAGAAAATTGATGAGAAAACTTGATTAGGGGGCTTTCATTTATTATGGCGTGTGTGTGTGCGTGTGTGTGTGGTGGAGGTGGGGGGGAGGGGGAGGGGTCGACAAAATGTTTTACTTTTCGTAACCAGACAGACTGACAGGCAGGCAGACAGACAGACAGACTTTATTTATTTGGAGTCTTGCACTAATTCGTACATTAACTTGTATCCAAATAAAAGTAAA
>JAAAQI020127315.1:0-14287 GCA_011800005.2 Stichodactyla mertensii | reverse complement strand
TCGTTACATACTTCGGAATTTCCCAACGAACTTCACAGCCCACATGGGCAAAGTTATGTGAAATTAACTGTAATAAACTGCATTGGAAAAGTATTTACACTTAGATACACTCTAAGCCAATTACAACTCCATGGTATGTAAACTCATTTAGGCAGAATGCATTCCTCTTTTACTCAAAGGACTAAATGAAATGTCAGTAAAGTTGATTATATTTTTTACACAGTGTTCAATATTCATTTATGATCTCCCTAGGCAGGTGGTAGGTGGGAGCCTTTTTTTCTCTCTTTGGAAATACTTCACGCCAAACATGAATATGTTATATGAAAATAATGAGCATTGGGTAATTGAGAAGCTTGAATAATCTTTGGTCAAGACAATTGAGTTTTGGCTGTATACAAAATTTAACTCTAATAATCTGTCATTTGTTTACTTTCTTAAATTGAACATCTTTAAATTTCTTTTAGAAAAGAAAAGTTTCTGAAATACATGTGTTTCACATAGACTTTTAGGAGTTGGCCCATAAGAACTTTGAAAATTTGGGTAAACCAAATTGAAAAAGTGTTGTCAGACCTAATAGTTTAAATCATTGAAGGTAAGACCAAAAGAGGTTATGGATAAGTACTGTATAAGACCCATATTATATGCATAGGATATTGTTTATTGTCACAACTCTCAAATATTGCTTAAAGTAACATTCGAGAGTTATAGCAATGCTCAATGCATATTATGCACCCAGAACCATACTATTTACCCAGAATCCTCCTTGGTCTTACCTTCAATGGTATAACCTTTTGAACTCAACAATGTTTTTTTTCAATTTGGTGTATACAAATATCTGGCAAAATGTTATTAAAAATCAAAATTAATGGAAATACAAGAGGTTGTTATGACAACAATATAACACTTCAAATGTGCGCAAAGTTTTCCCTTCATAGAATCATAACTCAAAACCACAAGGCAAAGATCATTTTTAAAATTGGGTTATCTTAACTTCATGATCCAATCTTAGATTTGAAATAAGAAAAAAAAAGTAAGTTCCCTCTTACAGAATATGTAAATATTTTTCTTAGCACTTACAAACTCTAAAATAAAAACCACAAGAAAAGTTGAAAGAAATTTTACCATCCCATTTTTCAGTTGTTTTAGTTTAAATATGAGTTTTTGGTGTCAAAATTTTTATATTGCACATTCAAATTATTTTGTCTACAATATTAAGAGTGCATGCATGAAGAACCATTGTTACAATAAGCCTCCTTTTGGAGGATGTTAGCAAATGTCAAGGCAAGCCAGGGACGTGCGCAGAGTTTGTCTAGGGGGGTTCCAGAATAATATACCAGTCTTCTGTGACTTACACGATGGAACGACTTTCGGACCCGTTTTTTAGCATTATCTTTGCTAAAAAAGAGGATTAATTTTGTAGTCAATTGACAAATTTTCGAATGGTTGGCCAATGATGAATTATAATGAACAACTGTATCATTAAAATCGTGGCTTAAAAATGCTTAAAAATTGACATTTTTTCCAAGAAAAGGGGAGTTCCAGAACCCTTGGAACCCTCCCTACGCACGCCCCTGCAAGCAAAGCAAAGAACAATCCAGAAAAATCTTAAGCCCAGTAGTTTAACATCTGCCTAAAAAAAAGCAAGGCAAAATATATGCCAGTACTACTACACACATATACAGATTAACAAAAAAGTAAAAAACAATAGAGAAACATAAAAACTAATTATTTGCAAGAGAGTGCCAATACCAGTAAAATGCTGTTTTTCATAAAAACAGCTTTGGAAACAAAACAGGAAAAAAAGATGACTTATACCATAAATACAGCCAAAAACGCAGTCAATTTATTTAATAGTAATATTCCTCCAAACTAACGGGAGATAATTACCTTATTCTTGAGTTTTCAACCACTGAATCCACAGATGCAGGCACATCTGTTTGTGCTGCTTTTAAAAGTGCAGTGGCTGTAGATAATAAATGTGGATGGTGGTGGCGGTGAGCTCTTAGTGTGCGTCTCAGCTGGTGAAGCTCTCTTCTTAGTCGAGCACTTAGTCTAGAGATCTTAACATTTCTTGATTCCATGTTGTTTTTTGTGTTATCTGTCATGCTGCAATGAGGGGAAATTATTAGAAAGTTTTCATTTCAAAAATGCTGTCTATCTAGTTACTTAAGATAAAAACACTTACATGGACACAAGTGCTTGGGTTAGTAAAAATGGTGGTAATAAGTATTCATAGTACTGAAAATAGCTGTAGGACAATTATTTGGCACAAATATTAGGCTCAACTGTCAAAAATTAGGCTCTCAATGCAACATTTTTTTTGCAACATTGGTTGGATAATTTTTTTTTCTGGATACATGTATGTTAGGATTGTAAATAACAGTGATGAAGAAACAAAAAATCTTAGAAATAAATAACTCATTTTGTTTTGCATTTTAAATCATTTCTTAATCCAACTACAGTGTTGATATGAAGAATGGACCAATATCTGCTGATGTCATTGTTTACATTTGAATTGCTACATTATCTTCATATTCAGTGTCATATTTTTGATTGCTTGTTTAGAAAATGAAGTGTACATGCAAATGAGGAAAAAATTGTAAACAAAGATCCTCCTATATTATACCAAAATGATATTATTCCCTGGGTACTTACTATTCATTTTCAGATGAGGCACCATTTAGGTAGGTTTCATTGTGTAGCCAGACTTGTTGCCATGGGATACTCTCATCACTACTATCACTGTCAGAACTGTCAATTCCTGCAAAAATCATAACAATGACACTATTATAAGGGATGTCTAATGGATCATTTATGTAATACACAGGAGTGTTTCTTCAGATATCAAAATACTGCTGCATTGCCTTTTGACAGACTTCCAGCAAGGTTTTTGGATATGGAATGAAACACCAAACAATTGTTATGATAGAGATATACTTTCATTGGTAATCAGGCTCTAGGCTTCCCGAGTCTGTACATGTACATAAAATTTGATTCACATTGGTCTATGCCACATACACTAGTTTAGACTGGTGTTTAGTTAGTTCTAAGATAAATAAAAAGTTCAAGAATCATTCATATATTTTGTTGTAAATCACCAGATGATGGGAGAACACAAGGAAAGAGTTCAAAATCATAGGCTGGAGATAATGTCACTTCTATGTTTATGTTAAGAGTTTCAAAATGGCTTTCAAGCCAGTCACAGTGTATCACATGGGGTACTGAGAGAGATGGAAGTAGAAAGTACATTATTGGCTTTGCAGGAGAGTACATAGTCTATCAGCAACTAATAAAAACCTACTAACAGTCTATCACCAATCCCCTGCATTCTGATTGGCTTCTCTACTTGAGGTCTATTTGTGATAGCCTACTTGTAGCAAAAAGTGCCAGTTTTTATATGAAAACCAAAACAACACAACAAAATAAATTATTTCACCCTAATTTCAACATTGTTTGTACCATTTATTGGAACAGTTAGTAGGTTTTACTAAAACAATTAGACCACTCAGCCTCATGGACTACAATTCAAATAGCCCATTCAGCTATTGACTAGTAGTTCATTCATCCTCAATGTCTAATTGTTAAAGAGACAGAGGATGTTAAATGTAGTTATTTTATCTTAAACTCTACCAAGAATTTAAAATAAAATTAAGAAACAAAAAGCCTTAAGAATTTCTTTTTTGGTGATAGAAGATAAACAATTGTACAAGCAGAAATATTTATGAATTCAACCTGTCTTTAAAAATACAAAATACTAAGATAGTCAAAACTATTCCAATGTGCATTTGAAATTTTTTACATTGCAATGTAACTCACTCAAAATATCTACCAATCTACTTTCTGTAGATGACAACTTTAACTTTACAAACAAAATGTTAAGCCTGCTTCTTAATTACCATACCCAGTATTATTAACTCAAGGTATTCTTGAAGCATAAATACTAGTTATAAAATTCATGAATAATCAATAAGCAAAGTCATAAGAAAGTCATAACTGTATCGGAGTCTTTAAATCAGATAAAGAATCATCCTCATTTGTATTCCACTTTAACTTGGATTTTCTTGGCCAAAATTACTTAATTCATTTTGAAAATCAGTACAACATGAAAATATAGTCCTAGACATGTCATAAGTGATATAAAGTGTTCACAATTGACCTTTATGGGCATAAAATGGCTTGCCTGTGGCTCGCCATTTTATTAATGCCCATAAAGGTCTTCAGCTCATACTTTATATATTACTTATACAAGTGGATTATCATTGGTTGCTAGAATCAAGTATGAGCTCCTAATTTCAAAAAATGCTATCTTGTAAGTAATAATAACAACAGTATATTATATCATTGGTTGCATCTACTAAAACGTTATGTTGTAATGTCAAGTTTCAACCTTTTCTGCTCAAAAAAAGTTTAGACTGTCACGCTTAAAATTTCCTTACACCTTTTCCCCCAGTTCCATGATTTTCTGAAAAGCTGCTGCCAATATATATAGAAAAAACTCAGCACAGAGCGGCATTCTCGGAAGATAATAATGCGAAATCAAGTCAAGAAACTCAGTAAATTGCATTTATTTAGAGAACTGGTACTTTAGTAGGTGGGAGGGAGTTTGAAGTTCGAGAGACTAGAACTTTGAAGTATAACAGTATAACAGAATATGTTTCTGTCATGGGCATTCTTGAGTAGATGCAATTTACAGTATATGCTTACAAAAACAGCTAAATCATTGAAGAAATCTTGGCAACAATAACCCATACTTAATCAAGATGGGAAGTGGAATGGAAAAAAGAATGAGAATGAGATGTGAATATGCAAGCTTGGTAATACCCCATGCATGACATTCCAAGCAATTATTGGATGAGGTTGAGCATGATATTGTAAATTATCAAGACTGAGGTATGTGTTATCTCCCAAAGCCATAGGCTGAGGCAGATAATACAGACTCAAGGTCTTGATAATTTACAATACCATGCAAAAACCAAATTCAATCATTGTTTTATAATAATATTTCTGCAGGATTGGCTGTATGTTGTAAGCCAGTCAGTGGCAAAATAGTGAGTAAAATGTATAATAACAACTTGTTACCTGCATGTTGACTATCAATCATCAATTTTATTGAACCCTGAAACAAGCTTGGCTGATCTATGTCAGGTCATGTCTAACTCACAAGATCAAGTTGGAATTTAGTATACTGGGGTTTGTGGAGGGAGGAAAACCAAAAAACCCAAAGAAAAATTCTCAGATCAACTCGACTCTACTTAAATAAAATGAAATGAAATGCAAAGTCCCGGAATTTGTACCCAAGATCCTGGAGGTGTGAGATGAATGCTCTATTGATACCTTGGCATCCAAAAATTGGAAAACCTTACTGTGGTTTAATTCAAGACTGTAAACTCAAAACATGTTTACACAATGGTTATGCTCTTGGCTTGCTTGCGAACAAAAATGGACAAGCTAATGATCCCTACATATAACTATAGAAAATTAACTAACAAAGAAAAAACTGCTAATAAATGTGCTAACTAATAGAAAGGTGTTTTTCCCAACACACACTGTGACAGTATTCTAAAACATGAATTTTCGGGAATAGAATGTCAACAAGTTGAGTGGAAATGGTTTACATTTCATTGAATCTTATGTCAATATAAGACAAACTTAAAGTTTTGTAGTGTCTACGTATACACCGCAAAACTAGAATCCCGGAAGAAACTTTTTTATTGTCTTGAAAAAGGCCACGTTTCCTTAGCAAAGGCTACAATAAGCAATGTTTAGTATTTTTACCTACGTGGCTCTTAAAACGTGGAAATTAACTGGTGGATTTAGATATGTATTTATAACAACAAAAATATAAACATAAGCTTAAATCTCGCTACTGAAGATTTTGGATAATAAATAGAAATTTTAGTCGGATCTTAAGTAAAAGAATCTTCTAGTTCTATGCGGGAATATTTCCATTTTCTGAAGGTCAGCAATAAGCCAAATGTATTTTGTGCTTAGGAAATTCATAAGTCTTATACTTTTCGTTTTAATGAAATGTCTGGAAGAAAGGAAACTTGAAGCAGGAAGTTATTTCCTCATTTCAAAATAAAATGAAAGGAAAAGAATTAATCCGGTTTTCCACCAACAAAGTTCTAGTGTCTTAGGTTTCTAGAATCCACTGCGAAAGAAAATATCTGATGTTAGGCAAAGACTTACCATAGGTACTGAATAAATCTTCTCGGTCGCGTTTAGAGGTCTGTAGACAGGCTTTTAACTCAGAAATAGCGGGGATATCGGGTTCTTTTTTAGGGAGTCGAGTTTTATGCTTCTTGTGTCGATGTGATAGAATAACTGGCGAGACGAAAGGCACGTCTTGAGAGCCATGAATCGCAGAGACATCTGCTCGAGTTTGTGAATCACGCATTGAATTTACTGTCGATTCTTTGTCGACAATATCATGACTTTCACTCGCTTTTTTCCGTCTAGTTTTCTTCGGAACTAGACCTAGGACTTGTAAATGGCTATTACAGTATCTACGGGCGGGCAAAAATAATAAAAAGTTTAGAATTTCAATAGCATAATGATATAAACTGGTATGATTTATCGGTGTTGGCGCCCTCGCGCCATGTTTTCCGAACCGCTAAAGAACTATTTCGGTCTAAATTTTGTTCGTTAAATAAACATTTACGGCTAAAAAACAGAATCAAAACTTACATTCTATCCTCAGGAAAAGGTATAGGGTTCGTACACTGTTGTCCATTGTATTTAGCGACGTATTGGCACTGTTTAAATGGAGCATTTTTGTCCTCTAAAACATGACGGATACAGAACGCGTAGCCATTCAATCTTCTTTGCTTGCAGAGTTTTTCGCTGTAGCTACAAAGTAGCTTGCCGTCAATCGGCGAAGAATGGATGTTTTTCCCTTCAAACATACTGTCGATTCCTGGGTCTTTCTTGACGAGAACATCGGCTGAAGGAAAAGGAAAAATATCCTTGAATCTCAAGCCAACAATACAGCTACTACGTGGTAAACTCGGTCGGAAATAACGAGATTTTCAAGCCCCCGTTAATATGAAACAACATACTATTCTCCGCCATGATCTCATTTCGGTGTAAAAACTCCCAATTCAACTGAAAGTCATGTTTGGGCAGCGAGAAATTCAAGGGAGAAGACAGACATCATAAACAGTACAAGACGAAGAACACCGCGCTTAAATATGCATACAATTTTCCGTGCCACTAGTTAATACAAACAATAATCTCCACGTACTTCGTTCCAGCTTTCTCGTATTACTCAAATCAACAAGGCCAGAACTTAGTCGTATTTCTTCCATAAAGAACACACAATTCCCGCTGCCTTGGGCCTTCAGAATATAGAAGAACCTTGGGGTTTAGTTAGCAAGGGCCATCTTCATCGCCATTACGGCTTACGTAGATATGCTGACCACTCGAGGGCGAATGAAAAAATCACACACCCTCTCAGCGCCCTTTTTTGGAACGCCAAATCGTATTGAATGACACCTTGCTCGATTCCCCAAAATACAATTCGTTTTATTTCGATCACACAAGTTACGGAAAGGCATTACAGGCGCTGTGCGACCCAGGCATTTCGGGAGCAAACTGTGAATGAAAGTCCGGTTGGTTTTGGGATTTGAAGGAGAGGGAAATTTAAAATAACAACAGCCCCTCTCCATCATGGTGCTTTTTCGGGCCATGGGCTTGGGGCGGGTCACCAGCGTCAGAACAACGCCAAGACGCCATTTTGTGATGCGACAACAGCGCTTCATGCACTAACCAATCACAGCAAGAGCTGTCTCGTGGGCGGAGTTTTCATTGGAGAATGCGGGTTTGATTGACAGTTCGACCAAATTAATTAATGCAGCTACAAAGACTCACTTGTACAGGTTTTCTTCGAAGGATTATTTATATTGCATTGCTTGAAATTTCATCGGCGTATTTCTTGCTTTGTTAAAGGTTTTTTCTCAATAGAATAAGATAATGCTATTTAAAATCTTTTTCGTGACTTGTTTTCTAACACGTGTTATTGTACACGCAAACCAAGTTTTTGTCACCCCATATTTGATATTAGAGGAATTCTTTACTAATAAGCTTATATGTACGAAACTATTACAAAATAATTTCCTTTCTGTATTTGAAAAGAGTTTCCTTATCGTTAAACCTGAATAGTGCAAGATCTCGATCTCCCACGATGTTCGATCGAAGATTCGAAAATGTTATAATCCGTTACATTAAAATGAATTAAAACATTATCCTGAATTAGTATATCATATGACCATTGTATGATTCAAGCTTTGAAGCTTCGTTGTGGTTGTTGTTTATATTATTATTGTCATAGTTGTTTTATACCATTTTATTAATCAGTATGTAAATTTTATAATTCAATTTTTTGCTATTAATAATAAATGATGATAAATAATACATGAAAAATATCCCAAAACTGTTTTATGAAAAATTATCATATGAATGGTATTACCAGGTGTATTGCCTTAATTCTGTTAGTGCAAATTTTAAAATGTTTTTAAATTTTTTATAGGTTTGCTAAATTTCCTTAAAAACTGGGTGTCACTCCTTTTATGTCAATAACAAGGTTCAAATATTCTAATTAGTGACTATATTTATAGGTTTGAGGAAATTCATCAGCATAAAAAGGAAATGTAAGCTGTTTGACAGAATTTCTTGCACATCACACTTAGTGATCCCCTAAGAACAGGTTTTGTTACTGTTGTTCTTGTTACTTTGATTGTGTGTGTTTTGTAGATTTATATTCATAAAACGTTATGATCAGGAAATGATGATGGAAAATGCTAATACTGGGAAGTGCAATGCATCATAAATAAGAGTCCAAAAGGGCACTTCCCTTTCCTTTGTACAGTGGGGAATACATCCCCCAACATCCTCCCCCTGAATCTTTTCTTGGGCATACTGTGAGGGTAAATATATAAAGAGACATTGCTCATGGCATGAGAATTCTAATCTCTTATAAATAAATGAATTTCATTTTCTGCCACCTGGTAACAGTCCAGGGGTGGATCTAGGATTTTTTCTAGGGGAGGGTGCACCCACCATAGTATCTGTGAGTGAAATGCAAACATAATAGGAGTTTGGAAGGGCACTTTCCTTTATTTCGTTTCCCTAAAGCCACTGTAGATAATGATTGACTCTGCAGAAGCCTTACTGCCACATATAGATGGATGCAATATACCTATATATATCCCATGTACTTTTTCAATTAGAAATTTGCTTTCTTTTATTTAAAGGTTAAAACTGAATCCAGGGTTCATACAGGATCTTTCAAAACTTTTCCAAAACTTTCAAGCCCTTTCACTCAAATTCTCAAAACCACACAAAAATCAAGCCAAATTCACAGATCTGAAACATTCAACAAGCATTTACCAATGCAAAGCAATATTTATCCCACACCATAGAAAATACAGCCAATCAGAATGCAGGAAAGCCATTGTATATATTCCACTCTTCCTTCCCATCATGCATTTGTATTTTCTATGGTGTGGGATACACACTAGTTATACAATGCTTTAGAGAAAGGCTCATGTGTACACAGAAAATACAAGTGATGTGTGGGATATTCCATGGTATCACTCTAAAGCATTGTATGACTAGTATGTACCCCACATGCACAATGCTGACAGAAAAATCTTTGGCACTTTATATTACAACAAAAACAATTCTTTGCAAGGTGTACAAGCTGGACAAGTTACAAAAAATCCATAATTTTTCCATAGCCTAGCAGACCAAAAATCAATATTTTCCAAAACTTTCAAGGTTCTGGAAAAAAATGCATTATCAATTTCCAAAACTTTCCAAGACTTTCCAAAACCCGTACGAACCCTGTGAATCCCAAAATTGGTTTATAAGCCCTGCAAGTGAAATAAAAACAAAGTACTAGCTAGTATGATGTTTTATACATTTTTATTTTCACTATACAAATTGTACCAACTACAAAAAAAATGACATCACAAACTAATGCATAATTTTGAAAAAATATCTTGGTATATTAGTTTATCCTTTGTAAATATGCATATTCAAAATAAATAAAATTCATCAAAAAACCTTTTATTTTAGCTATAAACTCCACTTGGTGACTGTCTTTGAAAAGGTCAACAATATATATTATATTAAAGCTATTTGATATCATATTAGGCATATTCGTGGCTATTACAAGTCAAACATCCTGCCCAGGGGGGGACTCCCTTGAAAAGTGGGTAGAGGTGCTTGACGGACCTTTTAGGGTCAAAAATGAGACCCTTGCGTACCTTTTAGGGTCTCCAGCTGACTCTGTACCTTTAAGGGTCAGATTTGTTCATTTTGAAAAATATCAAATGTCATACAAGAATATTTTGAATCTAAAAAATGATTAAATGTGGTCGTACCTTTTAGGGTCTGAAATCAGCATCTCAGTTAATTTATGCATACCTTTTAGGGTCATTTTCAAAGCTGACTGTTGAGCACCCCTACCCAATTTTCAAGGGAGCCCCCCCCCAGGACATCCTGACAAGTTATGCTGTAAACCTTTCCCAAAATGGCTTGGATGATCACGAAGAAACCATCACGAAATAATGGTTCCAAGTCGAGACTGAACTTGATTCTTTTATTTATCAAGGCCAACCTCAACTTGAAACCATTGTTTTGTTATCATCCAAGCAAATTCAGGAAAGGACTACTAGAGGTATCATTTTAGGTTTACCCTATTGCTGTATGTTTTAGTCAGTAACTATATTTTTCCTCAAATAAATGTCTGTGGGTTGCAGTGAACTTCATAATTTATATTTCTTTGATATGCTACTTCAACCCTGAGTTTTACAAACTCTTACCTAGCTTTCAGCCTTCATGGCTATTGTCAGGGTAAGGACAAAAATGACAACTACCACCTAGATAGAAAGCTTGTAAGATCACTTCAATAACAAAGAGAATTAAAATCATTATCCTGAAGTCCAACCCTAAAACCTCCTCAGGACTAGAATTTTTACACTCAGACATCAATCAAATTATAGTTTAGTTAATAGTTAGTATTTAGACTTATAGGCCTTTTGCAACAACAGGTCATGTGATCACAACTCCCTTAAATCAGCACCAGTGTCACAAGCCTATATTGCTTCAAAGCAATGATATTTCAGCCCCTATGGCCCCTATGTCAGAATTCATAGTAGCCTGCAGAAAAAGCAGATAGTTCCAGTAACTGTTTGTAGATTATCTTGTAGTTCATCTACATCACAACCTCATTTATTATTAAACCTAGCTTTTGGGCTACTAGCCCATCTTCAGGGTTTACATGTGTTCATTGTACCAGCATTCAAATTTTAACAATGCAAGGTACACTTAGGCAAATTACAAATTACAAGTGCACACACTTAAGGATAGAATAAAGTGCACGTGGAATCAATGTTTGATCTATTTAAATGTTATTTTTCAAGTAAACTTATATAATTTGTTTAATAATAATAAGAGTTTGATGAAACGCATTGTTAGATGAAGTAGACAGTTGTCTTTGCATCACCTGCTTGTTAAGCAAACAGTTTGTTTGGATGCAATGCTGCAAACTTCAAAGTTCCTCCTGCCTAGTAAAGTATGTTATTCAATGAATATGATTTGCTGGGAGGAAATGCAGTGACATCTAATTGACAGGCACAACAAATATTACGTAAAGTTTAAGTTGGGAACTGTTTTGATCAATACCATCATCAAGCATTTGCATTCATTCTATACATGAAAACCATAAAACCTTACTATGTCAATACAGTCATCTATTTGCTGTTTCCAACAACTTTTATGAATGTTGCTTTCTGATTGGCTCTAAGCTATCATCAAAAGGGAGCAACAATTTTTTAACAGGGGGTGGGCTGGAGGAATTAAGGGGGGCAGGTAAAGTAACATTTACCCAGGCATAAGGGACGGGTCATCTTTGATTTTCTGTAATAATTCTGTAATAATCTCTGAATGTTATCAGTTGCATACTTGGAGGGTTTCATTTGTAAACCAAAGCTAATATGGTAACAGAAAACTTTGACACACTTGTTAACTGTAACTTCTCTGGCCTACCAGCCCTGTTTAAAAAATGTGGGCAGGCATGTGTTTTTGGTGTGTTTTCATTGCTGTAAACTATGAAAGCAACAGCAATAATCATTATCTATCAAGAAGAGGCACTGACAATATGGAAAACTATATGCAATATGTCAACAAAAGTTCTTGTTGCCAATAAAACATTTTGGTTTGGGTAATTTGTACTAATTTTTTCTTTTCTCATGGGACAACATCCTGTTTAATGGAGGATTAACAAGTTATTATCATACAAAGTACCTGGCTTAAAAGTTAAGAACAAGCAAAACTAGTAAGATGGCATGACCTGAAATCAAAGCATGTTTTGGTTTCTGCAGAGAATAACACAGGGTCATATTGAACTAACCACTTCTACAGCAATTTTTGCAGCATTACAATCTCCAGGTTTTTTTTTTTTACATCCTTCCTTCTTGCAAACAATGCACAACTCATTTTCCTCAGCTTTTTGATCCCACCTGGCCTGGTCAGTTCTCCATTTCTTTAGCTATCATGGCTTTCTCTGTCACCACCAAATGAGAAAAGAAAGTCCATTAAATGAATCAAATTATTATTACATTTGTCTCTTAACAGGAAATTGAAAGCCAACTTTAAATAAAGCCAGCCACAAACCATATCATATTATAAATAATAAAGTTCATGAGTAAGTGGGATCTAAGAGTTTTTCCATCAGAGATATGTGTGTATCAACTGAGAATAATCTCTAGTTATGCCATTTTTGCTGCTTCATCTTGTGTGACCTCCATAGTCTCATCGGATGTAAGATCTAAGTAAGTAAGATTTAAGAGTTTTTCCATCAGAGATATATATTGTGTATCAACTGAGAATAATCTCTAGTTAGTCCATTTTTGCTGCTTCATCTTGTGTGACCTCCATAGTCTCATCTGATGTTTTTTCTGCTTTGTTTTAACAAAGAAAATTAATATTAGTAATGACCCTAGAAGCAAAATGAAAAAAGAAAATGAAGTTTAAAAACCCCCCTAAATTTATACTTTAAACCAAAAAAATTTACAAGGCTTTTATGTGAAACAATGTGGGTCATTCCCTACAGACTCCAATCGAAGGTGAACAACCAAAGATCAAAGAAATCTAGTTATTCAGTTGATTTTCGCAGAGGAGGAAAAACCAGAGAACCTGGAGAAAAAACCTTTGAAACACATGTGAGAGCAGGTCCAGGGATTGTGCCTGCAACCACAGTGGTGAGAGGCAGCACATTAATAGCGCCCACCACGGCATGTTTTTGCTGTCTAAATCCCACCACCAAAGTAGTATAACTTTAGCAATAATTACCTTTCATTTCATCACTTGACATATCATCAGATGAAATATTTTCCATTGGTTTTTGTTTTACTTCCTCAGTAACATTTTTATGAGGAGTGGGTGGGGGATTTTTGCGAGATCTTCCAGGTGTCATTGGATCATCTTCTAGCTTGGGAGCTGTGGGTCTTTCTTTTCTTGGATTGTTTAAATGGAAACAGTAGCAACACCTGAAGCCTGTAAAATTATGCAAGTCAATGTCAATTATTATGGTGGGGGGGGGGGTGTGTCAGCAAAATTGATGGGGGGGTTAGGTTATATTGAAGTCTTTAAGGGGGTTACTAAGCTGAAGAGGTATTAGTCTCCCTCGCAGCTGTTTTTAGTGTCGTCAGGTGGGGAGGAAAGTGTTGCATGACAACACTAAAAATGGATGCAGGGGAGACTACAGAGGTGTGAGACTTGCAGTTTTCTCAGTTCAACTGTAAAAACATGCACACCTATTTCAAAAAAGAATGTCTGTCAGCAATCTGAAATCTGAAATCTGCGAGCCAGTCAATTGTTAGTACAGGTCATCGCTCAAAGGTGATGTCATATTTAGCTATTTACTGATTGCAATTAACTACTAAAAGAAAAAAATAATTTTATAATAAAACTTTCAATTCAAAATAAATCCACAGCTTGTGCCCTGGATTGTTCTCAGTCTCAGACTTCAGAGTTCAGATCTCCAACCTACAATTTTTTGAAATAGGTATATAAAACTTACCAATATATTCAAATTCTTCTTTGAGTGCCATGCCATTATGTGAATAGCACTGGCTACAAATCAAAGCATATCTGTTGCTGGGCCCATCTCCTACCAGGTACTCTACAACCTGTGAATTCAATATAGCAGATTTCGTATGACTGTGAAAAAGTCGCGGCACGGTCCTTGCCGTAAGCGTGCCTTGCCGCGACTGTGATGTTT
>JAAAQI020127304.1:0-14291 GCA_011800005.2 Stichodactyla mertensii | reverse complement strand
CGTAAGCGTGCCTTGCCGCGACCGTGATGTTTTCTAGAATTTTGAAGTTCCTTGCCGCGCCTTGACCGTGTCCGCGCTGTGTTCGTACCGCGACTTTTTCACAGTCATACGAAATCTGCTCTATCATCCAATCGGAGGCCGGTGCAATTCCTATATTCAGTGGTGTTCATAGGAATCGCACCGGACTATTTTTATCCTATGATCGCGGGTCGCTGCAATTCCTGTATTCAATAGTGCTCAAAGGTATCGCACCGGAATATTTTTATCATCCAATCGCAGGCCAGTTCCTGTATTTAATGAGTTTATGGGAAGCGTCCCTGCTGTTTTTATAATCCAATTGCAGATCGGTTTAAATCCTTATAGGAATCACACCACGCATTATTTTTGATCCAGGCAGGTCGGTTAAATTCCTGTATTCGATGGTATTTACAGGAATCGTACTGCGCTATTTTTAAAGCGGTTGAAATGGCTTCCCATAAGAATGGTTATCGTACGAGTGGGAAACGTACGGTAATGACTTACAGCACGTACACGGTACGGTATGCAGTAACACTGAAATGGCTTCCCATTGTTTTCGTGCGATTCATCCAAATACATCGCGCAATTGCAGTTACGGTAAAGGACGGTACAGCTACACAGTTACAAATCAGTTATCGTATCGTTTCCTACTCATACGAAATCCACTCTATCTTCCAATCGCAACTTGTTGCAATTCCTGTATTCGACGGTGTTTACAGTAATCGCAGAGCAACATTTTTATAATTCATAGGTCAATGCAATTCCTGCGTGCAGTGGTGAATTTAGAGTGTGTGTGCCCTTTTATTCACAAACTACAGGTGCATGCACCCTCCCTTAGCAACCCATGGTAAGTATGACTTGATACTTAAAAATTAACCACAAAGCTATGCACCTATCAGCGACTTCCCCGAGGGGTTGACCCCCGGGCTGACCAGGGAATTGTAAAAGGTCAGAAACAATCTTCAATTGATGATTTTCCCCAGGGGTGAGGGAGTTGTCCTTTCCAAAGTCCCCTGGTTAGGGTTTTCCATGACCTACAATAGCCCTAATCGGCTAACGCGTTGCTATGCACGTTTCGACCCAATTCAAATCTTTTGGGAATAAGATTCTTTGTCTTTTGTATCTGCATAGCACATGAAAACGCAATGGAACAAAAGTTCTTATTCCCAGAGGTTTTGAATTGGGTCGAAACGTACATAGCAACGCATTAGCCGATTACGTCTATCTCCTGTTATTTTTCCAGTAAATTAGGAAAACAATTTCATCATATCCCCCATCCCAACCATAAAACAAAGTCGAGCATTTTCCTGACCCCAGGGGCAACGTTTGCATCCAATCTCCCCTGTATTCTCCCACCTATCTCCGTGGTTAGCCCGGGAATCGACCCCTCGGGGAAGCCGCTGATAGGTGCATTATTGATATGATGTTTTTAAATTTCTTTTTCCATAACTTTATTTATGATTTCTTTACAAACAATTTACAATATAAAAATCAACTTTTTCCAACTGAAGAAAATTTAGCTCCCTATTTTTTATTATAATTGAATTATGAATATGAATCTCAAAGTAAAGAAATTTTAGTTTTATCGGTCTTGTTTCTAACCATTTTCTTATTATGAAGAAGGAAAAACCATAGCTACAGAAAGTCTGGACTTCTGACTTGCTCCTCTAGGCTGCATACGTATGGGGATACAAGTCTTATACCAGATACTTAGATCATTCAAATACTTTTGAAGCAGAACTATTAGAGCACATTTCGTATGACTGTGAAAAGCTCACGGCATCTGTGCTGTAAGCGTGCCTTGCTGCAACCGTGACGTTTTCTAGAATTTTGACGTACCTTGACCGCGTCACGACCACGTCACGACCACGTCACGACCACGTCACGACCACGTCACGACCACGTCACGACCATGTTCGTGCTGAGAGCTTCTCACAGTCATGTGAAATCTGCTCTATACTTCATTTTTTAACCTGGGAGGGGCAGCAAGAATAGGAGAGGGGCAGCAAATATTCAAGACATTGAGAAACGTTACAATACAATTTCTCATAATTATGTACAAGGTGGTCATGTTTTATTTTATATGAATCTTGCCACACACCCATGGCATAAATAATCAATGGTTCTTTGGTAATCTTGTGACAGCTTCACTTTGCACAGTTATTTGAATGATAATGTCATGTTTGTTTGCTCTGTGTCACTGCAGTATCATTTCTAGTTTCAAGAGCAATTTTTATCAAGCGATGGAAAACTATTAAGTAATATTTCAAAAATGGAAAATCATATTTTTTCATCAAAATTTGTGTGCTATGATATACTATGTAACAGCTGTCATCTTTATGAAAGGCAAAATCAAAACTTTGTGTTGTTTGTTTCCCACTCTCATTACCCTGGTCCCAGAAGAATCTTTATCATGAGCATGGAGAGCCAGAGGCGCAATGTGCTAATGGAAAAGGAAAGAAAACCCCTGTACCAGGGTACACTTGCATAATTTCATTACAGAAATCCTATTTTCTGGTCATATATAATTATAGTTAAATCTCATGCCCAACTGGCCTGCACTTGATCATACTCTTCATCTGTGATGAATGGCTGGTCAATAGTTCTGAAATGAATTAAATTAATTATAGTTAAAATGGTTAAAAATAACTATCCAAAAATGCGACTCTTAATTAGTTTCCAACTGGTATGATTTTTTTTTAATTTGTACACTGCTGCACACTGCTGCTAGCAGAGGTTTCTGTTCCTGTTGCTGTTCCTGGTGCCTTACAGAGGGATAAAAATGATATCTGTTTGCAGCCAGGGTAGCTTCTCCAGACAGAATAAAAAGGATTCTTGGCAGATCTAAACCGTATTGCATATAACAATGAAAACTGAAGGAATTTTAGGAGAAAAGACTAACACTCACTTGATCATCAAGTCACCACAGAAGATACATTCTGTTGCTATAAGATCATCAAGTTCAGCCTGTCAAAGGAAAAGTCATTGTTCGCCATAAACATAATCAAGGTATAACTACTAGAGCAAAGCCAGCACCATCTTTACATTAGTTATTTTATAGCCAGTCTCTCATCATTGCATACAGTACCTTGAGAGCTTCCTGTGACTGATCTGAACTGACAGATACTGTATCACCATATACAGAATCAGGTGCATAGATACGACTATATAGTGATGATGCTTTTGCTCTAAACAGTACAAAAAAGGAAATCTCTTTAAAAAGCGATCAATTTTATGAAGCCCTGAAACAACCTCTGGGCTGATCTAAGTCAGGGCATGGCTAACTAACCGATGGAATTGGTATTTATCATGTTTTTTTTTTTTTTTTGTGGAGGCAGGACAACTGGAGAACCTGGAGAAAAACCATTGAATCGAGGAACAGACCCAACAAAGAGTTACTCTACTCACATGAAATGCCGAGTCCAGGAACTGAACCCAAGACCCCAGAGGTGAGAGGCAAGTGTGCTACCCTTCTGACCTAATTTTATTACTGTCTTATAAAGTACATGCTTCAGTCTGTGAACCTAGATAATAAATCTCACTGTTTTTGAAAAAGAGTGGGGTTTCTATAGAACAGAAAGGAGTAATACAGTACCAATTGAAAGCTGCTTTTTTATTGCTCCCTTACAGTACAGTACCTCTTTTGTTAGGTTAGGTTTAGTTCTAGTGTTTAGTATACCACTCTATTGTTTTTTAAACCAATCATCTGTGGCTGACAGAGAGCCTAAGTGATCTGGTGCTCACCTCTGTTTTTCTTTGAGAAGAGGAGTAACCTGAAACATGTTGTTTTTATGAGAAAAAGGCAGAGTTACTATTATTGATAAAGTACAGTACAGCTACCAAAGTATGGCTACATCTTATCATTTCACACTCCCTCATCCCCCAAAGTTACCAAACTTGCAGTTCTTGGAGCAAGATTAGATATGACAACTAGAACTGTAGCAATTTCAAGGAGAATTCCAGGAGTATCCAGCAACTTTGCTATTTTCAAGGGCTTTTCAAGTGCACTTGAAAATGGTTTTTGAATTCCAGGGCTTTTCAAGGATTTCAAGGAGTAGTACGAACCCTGCAAAGACAGGAGTTCTCTTCACTGGCAGGGATTCAAAAGGAAGTGAATAGTAAATACCACACACTTCCTAAGTTGTGCCCGGGTTGTGGGGGATTTACATTAAGTGGAGAATAATATTATAATTAATAATTGTGTTGTGTTATAATAATTATTGTAGTCTGCCAACCAACCTCATTTACTAAACAATCGGTATGAAAAGCATGTTGGCACTGGAACAAGTAGAAACTCCTGGTCAACAGCGGATACAAACAGATTGAACACTTTTCATTGGCTGGGACTATGCCACATCTGCAGGGTCGAAAACAATAAGTATTTTAAAATTGTATTTCTAAGTTTTTAGTTAACTTTGCACACCTCTTGAGCAACAGGACTAACCTGTTTCTAACATCTTGTATGTCAGTTCGGATAAGCTTTGCACTTTCAGTTGCTTCCTGTCATTAAGATTTAAAAAAAAACACATGATTTTCATTATCATAATTGTGTAATCATCAATTATCAATCATCATCATCATCATTAACATTGTTGTTGATCAACAGCATCATCATCAATCAACCTTACTTATCCTGATTTTACTTATATCCTGTTTCTTATCCTGATTTTTGGGGGTTGACTTATACACCAGCAAATACGGTACCACAATTACTATTGCCAATCCCCATGCCCATGCCAACCCCCCACAATCGCCATCGCCATCACCCTAGCTTTCACTAATGATTTTCATCATCTTTTACCTGCATATCATTTTTCAAGTCTTGAATGTGCTGATTATATTCTTGAAGTGATGAACATATGGCATCCTACATGAAACCCAAGAAAGAAAATGATGGAAAAGGGATACAAAGGTGTGAGAGGTAAACTTGCAGTGGAAATGAAAAGAATCTAGTACAAGATTCTACAAAAGAGTGATCTAGAATGTAGCTACCTTGAAGTGGTCTATTGTCACAAAGTCTTGAAAAAATGGAAGAATGTCTTCTATCTTGAGTAATGTACACTGATTAAGAAACTCCATTGCCCTGAAACCAATTAAATTAGTGATGTGATGACTTTAAGTTCAAACTGCCACACAAACTGGCCAGGAGAGGGCAGTTCCAGGATATTTTTGAGAGGAGGTGCACCTACAGGATTTTTTGAAGGGGGTGCAACAGTTATGATCAGAACTCAAGCACCAAAAGTAAATAACATTAGATCCATGATTGACTGTAAGTAGCTCATCTCAAAAGGGTGTGCACCCCCCCTACATCCCATTCCTCCTCCTTCCTACTTACTTTTTCACATCCCTATCTTCTTCCACAACATGTCTAGCTATCCTCAACCACAGCTTCTTTCTCAAGATTTCATCATCTTCAGCAGGCTTCTCGGCTTGAAGTTTAGCTAGTTCAACATCAACCTGAAATGAAATTTGCAAAAGTGACTCCAGCAGTAGATCCAGGAATTGGAGAAAGGAGGCCCAGAAAACTGGTTGAGCCAAGTTTGCAGATATGAAGATACCACTTATCTAAAAACTAGTCATACGTCTTATCAGTAATGAAATTGAGACCTAGTGTTTGTTCTTAAAAAGGAATCTGAATGTGCCAACGAAGTAATGAGATTTAAAAGTTAGTAAGAGTGAGGAAAATCATTAATTTTAGGCAACTGAAAACAAATAAGAAATCTTCGTGGATTCAATTTGACTGACCATTGAGTTATTTTCTGTAATGAGCAGCCAATTTGTTGTGCCACATAATTAGAAGAAACTCACAATGAGACAGTTCCCATGACTAAAAATAACAATTCCCATGCCTAACGATTTTACAGTATAAATTTGTCTTGCAAAATGTTAAGGATAGAGCTAGCCTTGACAAAGAAGTGGTTTACATGTAACAGGTGTTTCAAAACCAATACCAAGTAAAACTATACACACTTCCTTATATGGAGTGTAATCTAGTCAAACCTGTTTAGAACAAAAGAAATGACACACTTCCATAACAAACACAAACTCCTCTATGTTAGCAACTTCGTTGGCAACAAATGCATCCCAAAATAAAAGGGGGCTGCAGCCACTTGGCTCTGGTTTTCTTATGTCATGAAAACAACTACTTATTTGTGGCCTTTTCTTTTAATCAAGGATAAAAATAGATTTCTAGTTCATGAACTTCAAATTTGAAATGGCTGCTTTATTATTATATTATGTGTGCACCAATATGCAGGAATGTGTGTATGCTAATTAGGGACCGTTCATTTTTTATCGGAAGGGGGGGTTGGTGTTTTTTGGAATTTTTGCTAAAAATTTTGTGTAGCCCCCCTTTATTCCATAAAATTTTCACTTGGCCCCTCTCATTTTGTCCATGTTTTGCGTGACCCCCCTCCAACATATATTTTTTTCTATGCTCCCCCTTTCATAGCCAAATTTTTCAGGTGCCCCCCCCATCAAAACCACCCCCCCCCCTCCTGATAAAAAATGAATGGTCCCTTATACTGAATATGATTTGGAAAGCATTTAATATGAGCTGTCTCACCTTGAGAGCCAAATCTACAGCTTCTTCATACAATCTCATTGTACTGTAGATGTGTACACAAGCTCTGTGCTTGTTATGCTCTGAACAAAGTCTTAAGGCATACTTGAGATCATAGAACACCTTGTCTGGATCCTGTGTAAAAGAAAGACATGTCAAAATAATTGTTTAATTCTTTTTTTAAATTTTTTATGTGCTTAAAAGCACATTCAATGATGTGGACATCTTAAATGCCAGATTGGTACGTACAATGACTATCAATTTTAAAGTATACATATACATTTCATTAACCAAAGAAGATTATTGTCCATATTCACAATATCCACCATGTTTGTTGTCTTGTTGTGATGTTAATAGGTCACATTGTTTCCGAGGGGGCAAACAACTTAAAATCGGAGATCGATTTCAACTGTCCAAAAACATACTTTCTCTTTTGGATAATATTTGTCAAAAAACCTGAATTGATCTTTGAAATTTACCAATTTTTGTAAAAAGAGTTGTTCTTCCAGTGTTTGCCCCCTGGAAGACCTCATGGCTAATGTTTTTTATGTTGTAATGAAAATTAATTTTCATTACAATATAAAAACCATCATGGCGGCTAATGTGAATATGATTTATTAGAATACCAGCCAGGACTTTTGCACTAACAGGTCATGTGATGACCATATACTATCCTTAAATCAGGTACCATAGTCAAAGTAATTTTCAAAAATGAAAAGAGCATCTTGGTATTAGAAGGCAAAGTTTTAGCTCAACGTGTTTGACACATGAGAAATGACATGAAATGTAAGATTAAAAATTTGATTAGGATTTGTATGGAAAAATGTATTGGACAGCACAAGGTTTGTTGTCCAGCACATTTTTCCATACAAATTATAAGAAAACATTAGGTTTTATACTTCAATACATGTATGTGGTCTGGTCATGTGATCTTTTAGTGCAAATGGCCTATTACTGTATAAGTATAACGTAAGAACCAGAAAAGATTGAAGCAAATTCGCCTTTCCAAAATTCAATGGAGGAATCGAAACCAACTCATGCCCCACAGAACTGTGGGATTGAATTTGGGGACAAGAACAAAAGCTGCTGCCATCTTGCATTGGATTCTGGGATTGATTTTGGAGAGGAGATAGCGTTCATGCCCCCAGTCTTTCTTTGAATTTTGGAAAGGCAAATTGGGCAGAAGTAGTCAAAATGTGCTTACTGTGCCCTGCATCTGAAGGTACCGCAGCAAGGAGTCATCATCCTTGAGTTCCACATACAGTGACAGAAGATAGTTATGGATGGCCTGGTCTTGATTACCAAGTCTCTCAATGCAGAATTCCAGATAACGAACAGCTTCATCTAGCTACAGACAGAATATCTATCTTATTAGTAGCATAACTAACAATGATGATGATGATGACAATGTCCTGAGATGCTGACAATGAAGATGATATGATGAGAATGAGTAGGAGGAGGAGGAGGGTGATAGTAATGAGAAATGGTAGTTGTTGTGATGGTGGTGGTAATGACGGTGCATGGTAGTGGTAGTGATGATATTGATGGTGCAAATGATGGTGCAAATGATGGCGGTGGTGATGGCGGTGGTGATGGCGGTGGTGATGGCGGTGGTGATGGCGGTGGTGATGATGATGGTGGTGGTGATGGTGATGGTGGTGATGATGGTGTTGGGTGTTGGTATTGGTGATGGCAGTGGTGGTGATGCTGGTGGTGGTAGCATTGGTGGTAGTGTTAATGATGATGATGATGATGATGTGATACTGTAGAGAGGAGTGATGATAATGATAAGTGGTGGTAGCATGGGTAGAGATGATAATGAAGGTAGTGATTGGCTGTGGAAGTACTGGTATAAGTGATGAACACTGTGAAGGATTCATACACGATGACCTGACAGCAATTATATTGCTGGACAATAATTTCATTAACTCTCTGTACCTGAACTGACTTTCCTTGTTGATGATAGTGAACTAGAGAAGGTATCAGCCTTTTTGGGTTCAGTGCACCTTTCTTCTCGATCCAGGCACTCACTGTTTGTTTTGGAATATGCTGCATGAGGACTGGGGAGAACTTATAGTACAGTTCTGTATCAGTCTGTTTTGTCAGAACACTGAGTGCAGCAGGGTAATCATCATGCTGGATATGATGACTGATTACATGATCATAATCTAAAATAAAGTAGATTAACAAAGTTACTATCTGTTGACTTTCTTTCAGAAGAGTGTAATTGGCTGAGAAATTTCCCTGTGTTCTTTTCAAGACATTTTTAGAAAAGATTGAGGAAACAAGGGGGAATAGGAAGGATGAATGAAAGACAAAAAGGGATGGAAGTGAGAAAGTGAATGAGAAAGGAAATAAGAAGGGAGAAAGTAAGAGATGAGGGAAATAAAGGAGATGATGAGAAGAATCAAGTGAGAGAAAAACAAAGATAGAAGTGATTGTTCTGGGGGAGATCCAGTGGAGAGGTGCAGGGGGTTGCACTCCCCTGCGATAAGCTACTTACAGTCAATTATAGATTGGATATCAATAATTTACTTTTTGGTACTCAAGTCCTGAACATAAATGGAGCCAGGTTTGTCATACATATTCCATATACATGCATGGACAAGTGACTAATATAGTAGTCCCTAATAAACAATATGAAGCACCTAACAAGCCAATAGCAGACAACAAATGAAGTTTGACTTTAGAAATTTTTTAGTGTTGCAATTTTATCTTAAATTAAAAAATGTCAAGAAACAGTCAAGAAATTGTTGAGAATCAAACGTGGAAACCTTCAATACCAATCCCTCCATTTCCCCTTAACCTAACCATCAAGCCATGAAGCAATTTCGCTGGAGTCACAAATTTTTATTACATTTATAACAATTGTTATTAGGATACACAAGACCAAAATAATTATATTCATGAATACATTTTAGGGGCCGGTATTCACTTGTTAGGTGGTGCTTCATATCACTTGTTACAAGTAGGTGCCGCTATTCACTTGTCAAATAATACCATAATAAGGAATACATACGACATGTACCCCATCTCCATAAATGGTGCACCCCATCAAAAAATCCTGGAGGTGCACCCTTAAACATTCCTGGATCTGCCCTTGCTTCTCGTATGGCATGATTACCAGTGAAATGTACCTTGCATTAACATGGCAAAGAAGACCAAATTCTCCACATCACCATGGCTTGCAATCAGTTCATATGCAGTTTTTCTGTTTTGATCCAAACATATCTAAACACAGAGACACAAAAATAATTACGAGTAATGCTTTTACAGTGCTTTTCATAATTCTGTGACCTACCGACTCCAGACTTCTGGCTGACGTTGGGCATTTTAGCTTCCGTCAATCAAATAAGTTATCTCAAAGTTGAAACTTTGATTGACAGAAGCCAAAATGCCTGATGTTGCCCAGAAGTCTGAAGTCAGTAGGTCACAGAATTATGAAAAGTGCTGTAAAGGACAAAATTAAAAATCCAGCACACTGTGAGATGGTAGTGTTGTCAATACCTTTACTGCACTTCTGGCTAAGAATCTCCTAAACTCTTCCTGAAGTTTGACACATTCTGATGAAGCACTGTTAGGTGATTCTTTCAGTTGGTTGAGATGGTTAAGATAAAGCTCTATCAGCCACATCACTATCATAGTCATCTGTGTCTTGTCCTAGAAAACACCAAACAATAATTATTTTGATAAGGGCAGCTTTTATTATTTTATGATGATGATGATGATGATGATGATGATGATGATGATGATGATGGTGATGGTGGTGGTGTTGGTGGTGGTGGGGGGGGTTTGGCAAAATTGAAGGGGAGGTTATGTTATCTTGAGAATTGAGAAGTCTCGTAATGGTGTTATTAAGTTGCAGAGGTGTGACTAGGCTGAAATTATGACTGAAGCCTTCAATGTTTTAGAGGGTTATGAAATTTCTACTCTCCACAGAGGGGTGTTATGACATTTTTGGTAACCAAGACCCAAAAGTTTGCTAAATTTCACACCCTAATAAATGAAACCCACTAAACATTGATTCTTGGTGCTAAACAAATTATCAATGGGTCTTTAAACTTGCTCAGAACCCTCTTACTGGCATGTAAAGGTGATGTGCGCTGCAAATGTGCTAACCTCTCATTGCTGTGGTTGTGGGACCATTGCAACATCACTTGATGGTAGCCATGACAGGAGGCACAACACAGTCTTTTTACCCTGGGAAACTGAATTCTTTCTCATGTAAATCAGATTAGACCAATTGTTCCTGTCTCCTGTCGTGGCTGCCATCACATGATGGTGCAAAGCTTCTATTGTATACTTTATGGCCAGCCAACACATGTTGACCAAAAGTTGGCCAACAGTTCACTGACACATAAAGTACATATTCAATTTCCAATTATGGTAACACACTGACACAACCTACCTTTGTTTCCAAGCTTTCAAGTTTCTTCATCAGGAACATCCGTAATGCTTTCTTTTCCTCTACTTTGATAAACTTCAAAGCAACTTCCTCAAAAGAGACTTGTGTCTGTGCATAGCAGTTGGCAGCTGCAGTGAAGCTTTTATCAGAAAATTATAAGATAAAATTTAATTTTGAAGTTTAATGAAATGGGTATTTATAATGGAAAAAGTGTTTTTTCATGTACTGTACACACAGCTCCAAAAAACTGAATCTTCCTTCCTACATGGCTGCTCACAAGCACAAGGAGTTGTGGAATTTTATAAGTAATGTTTACAACATGAGCAGCCGTGCTGTATCAGAATTTCATGAGCCGAAAGCGAGTGGTTGTAAATCTGATACAATATGGATGCAAATGTTGTAGACTACTTAAACAACATCTAGGTGTATGCTCTCATATTCTACTGATTTTTTTCCGAAATGAATCAAGTTTGGCTGAGAAAATCCAAGTTACAGTTTATGCAAATGAAAACAATTTTGTATCTGAATTCACAACCTTCTCCGTGGTCACCGATGTTTCTTTTGTTTGTAATTTACGCACAAAAAAACTCTTTGATACAAAAAGAACTCAAACAAAGCATTGAATTCCCAAAAGAATCGAAATGGGAGAAAGAATGTAAACATTGCGTTAGCCGATTAGGTCTATTTCTATTGTGTTTTGCTCATTAATTATTCATGAGTTGTTTAATGTAGCTTGCATAACAACTTGAACCAAGCATTACATTATTATATTTTATAAATATATTATTACTTTATTCTTTGACCTACTTTTTCTTTTGGAAAAAATCTTCTGCTTGTTTGGTCAACACTTTGTCAAGATTTGCAGGATTATCCTGAATTATAAGAGGAATAAACCTCAGTCTTTTTATCATAGTGTAACATATTCTTAATTATCATTTATTGCTCTCTTAAAATAATTTTATCTTAATGAAAAAACATATTAATGGATTAATTACTCTGCACTGTGCATTTTTATAGCTGTTTCTTACCCTGCAGTAGAGTTTTGCTCTCTCAAAATCCTCTTTCTTGAGGTACATTTTCCAGACATCCCTGAAACCCAACAAAAAAATCAGCGTAACTGAAAACAGGTTAAGCATGCCTGAGTGTGCAAAACACAGTATACTGCATGTTCAAGATACTGTAATGTACTGCAGTAATAATCACAGTAATGTACATGTACTCCAGATTTTACCTGCTTTCTCTTGTAATGTGATACTGAAAGATAGCTGTGTCTGAATAAATCCAGACTGTCTTTTTGGCTGTGTCAATAGACATCCCTCGCATCACACCATACTGAAAGAAAGAATTGGACATTACTATCACTGATTTTTGGAAGTCTGAAAAACTTTGCAGTCACATGTGCTTGCAGACATCCATGGTAGTAGGAGGGCAAAATGAAGTCAGGTTTCAATCTCCTCACAGGGATATGAAAAGTAAGGATCACCTGCATTGTTGAATTGCCTACTAAAGGTGCAATCAAGGGCATGACCGTGAAAAGCTCACGGCATGGTCGGTGTCATAAGTGTGCCTTGCTGTAACTGTGATGTTCTCTCAAATTTTAACATGCCTTGGCATCCCTTGACTACATCATGACCATGATTGTGCCATGAGCTTTTTACAGTCATATAAACTCTGCTCCATACTGATTATGTGTACCATCAATTTCATTGAACCCTGAAACAACCTCTGGGCTGATCTAAGTCAGGGCACGGCCAACTCACAGATCGAATTGGAATTTAGCATGTTGGGTTTTGTGGAGGGAGGAAAACAGGAGAACCAAGAGAAAGATCCTTGAATCAAGGAAGAGACACAACAAGAACTCTACTCAGTCATGTGAAATGCCAAGTTCAGCAATCAAACCAAAGACCCTTGATTCCTATAAAATAAAATTTGTTTCCACTTACCCTTGGTGGCATGTTATCTTCAAAGACTGTCTCTTCACTCAACAGGGACACAGCTTCAAACCTTTGGTAGTTAGAAAGGGAAATTAATATCATGCTTGTGTACTTTTTTGTATAGAGGTGTTATAATTATAATGGAAGCTCTAGCTTAATGCTTGACATTAGTCCTTAATCCACCATGCATAAATTCACTGAATAACATAAAGGGATGAAAATTGGTTGGCTAAAAGACATTAAGGCACTGGGACAAAGTTAGCCACCATAGGAGTACATTCAGGTGACCTCTCCTAATGTGAGAAACATATATCATACCTGTCTTTGTTTAGTAAAAGAGCATGGAATTCAGTTAAGCCAATGGCCAAGGGAGGTACAGGATCTTTACTCTCACCAGAGGGCATGTATCTTTTATTTAATAATTATAGTAGTTAAGGCAATGAAACAATTTAATAAGAAAAAGTAACAATTACCTGTAAAACAAGATGGAATGACATGGGATAAGAAATAATGGGATGAAATGAAATTGGAGAGAATGGGAAAGAATGTAAGATAGAATGAGATACTGTGAGATGTGATGGATGTTAAGGGATGAAAAGTAAAATATGTGATGAAATGTGACAGGCACAATAATATAAATGATTGAATGGGATGAAATGCAACGAGAAATGCTGTGACATGGTGGGAAGGTGGAAAGGAATGAGATACATAGATGTGATAAGGATACAAGAGCAGTTTTGACTCAGTAATAATATTGTCAATTTTTTCCTTTGGAGTGAAAGTCAATTTCCCATAATAAACTCCACTTCCTGAAAAAAGGTAAAAAAAAGAGAGGAAAATTATACATGTTTGCACTGTGCTATGCTGCTAGCAGAGCCTCCTTTGACCTTCTTGCCCAGTGAGAGAAGGGTAAGAAGAAGAAGAAGCCCCAGATGAAGTCCAGAATGGTACTGCCCTTCATCTGATACATTTTTCTCTTAGTAGAAGATCAAAACTAACACCAACCAACATAAAGGTCATGTTGCCAAGGAGCCAGTACCATGATTATAATTGTACTTTATTATGTAGCAAGGTAATTTCATGCATTCTTATTGGCCAATGTGAGGTCCATAACTTATAGTACGGACCATCAACCTTATTTTTGTGTTCGCCTTGTGAATAATAAACATCTCATTAACCTCGCCTGCTTGGTCTGTACGTAAATTATGAAATGTTTTCTCACTTTTTTATGGCCTGGCCACTATGTGCTTGGGTCATAAGGCAGTGGAGGAAAACTCAGTCCATAACTTATGGTTCAGCCATCACACTAATAATAAGGGCTATTCATAAATAACTACACACTTGGGTCATAAGGCAGTGGAAAAACTCAGTC